>VZTD01003639.1:3455612-3711391 GCA_013397725.1 Rhagologus leucostigma | reverse complement strand
GGGAGACAAAGAAAGCAAGCTAAGAAATGAAAAAAGATGGGGAGGGATAGGAGCTGTGCTACGGCAGGAGCAGCGTTCCGGGGGTGTGGCGTGGAAATCTGCTTTGAATCACAGCGGGTTGCCGCGGCCGCCGAGGTCTGAGCGGGTTTTGCAAAGATTTACTTCACTTCAGGCTGGGTCTGCCCCTGGCTGACGTCACGGGCTGGAGCAGCGGCTCCAGAAGGCTGGATGAGTGACAGCCCAGCCTACTTTTTAATAGCTTTGTCATGTGACGGGGAACAGTAGTAAGACAGGTGCCTTCGGTTCACTCTCAGAGAGGGTCTCGTTGTCTGCATGAGTGTCTGCTGCCTGCCTGCCTGCCTCTGGACTGTAGTTTGCCAGCTTTCCTGCCGTCGCTCCGCAGCTGGATGGCGTGGGACATGTGCAACCAGGACTCTGTATGGAGTGATCTCGAGGTGAGGAGTGCGCGGCGTGGGCGGCCGTGGGGTGCCGGCAGCTGGCGGGGACCGTGGGCTCGGCGGGGCACCGGCAGGACGGCCGAGGCAGCGTACTTTGCAAACAAGTCCGTATCTTATCTTAACTCCAGTAAGTTTGCTATTTTAAGGTTACTCTGCGATGCCTTGAGCAAATCAAAGCTGAGCTCCTGTCATCAGTATAGTATCTCCTGCAGTTGGAAACTATTTTCATGTGCCTCTGGCTCGCTTTCCCGTCATATGCAATATTTATGCTCTAAGATGCTGATATGAATCGGTGTCTGAAGTGGCGTTTCCAGTGGCGTTTAGTGGCCTGGTTGGAGAAATGCCATGTTTATTTAGAATAAGACTAATACTTCTTTCAAAAAAAAAAGTTATAATTAAATCATGGCTTCATATTTTAATTCCTTGTTTCACTGTGCTCTGTCGAAGGTTTTTTCCTTGTTTATCAGCTGCAGAATACAAACACGCACGCAGGAATGAATACCCTGTTGTTTGGCTTTAGATGCTTTTAAAAGAGATTTCTGGAAGGAGACGTTTCCCTGCTACTTGTGGTATTGGAATACTGACGCTGTAGTTAATGCCCCGTAGAGCAGGGTTCGCAGTCAATCTGAGTAGTCCAAGAAATGGTTAAGTCCCGCTGTACAGCAGAGAGACAACAGGATGAACCATGAGAATAGAGTTTATGCAGGACTGTGTGAACTGCTGCTGCTGCCGCCGCCGCTGCTGCTTGTGTAAAAATAGACGGCAATACATCAAATCCACAGCTTCTGCTGGCTACAATTCATAAAGGAAAAAATGAAAAAAGGCAAGCAGCTCCGTGGTAATCTCTGGAGTATAATGTGAGGTTTGAGGATTTCTGCATGTTTGCATTCAGCAAAATGGAGCATTACCTGAAAGTTCGGGCAACTTGCGAAGCAAGGCAAACTTTCTTTGGACCCCATGGAGAGGAATCCCAAATACAGACCTGCTCAAAGGAACTAATCCTCTGGCTTCGGGCTTGGAATAAGTGCTTAAAATGCTCCCCTTGGGCAATGGGGGAGGGAAAAACAGGTTACAGGCGATGCTTTTTAAATAAGATGTTCATGCTGTAGAGAGCTACCCATCTAAAGTGAACCATTTCCGTGTTCTCCAATAAATTTTTCCTGTCTGGCAGAGCATGTGTATGGATTCTCAAGTCATTTTGTCATGTTTTAAATATTTGCAGCTTGCCATTGTATCTGCAGATTTCTGTTTGCATATTGTAATTGGTCTTATCTTGTTTTGATTTCTTGGTAAAGTGGAATAGATATGGATAATTCATATGTCCTGTAGCTATTATGAGTCAAGGCAGTAAGTGGATGACTTTCTGGCTCCAAAGTCCTAATTGTTTCTGAGTAGCTGGAGTATCCTGTGGGTTGTTGTCTGGCTTGTAGCATGGGTCTCAGCTGCTGTAGCTTCATTTTTCCATCATGTATTATTCCTAATGCTGCTAGGAGCTGACTGAGGAACCAGCTTATATGGAAATACTGAAGATTTATTTTAATCACTAGAGTTCCTGCAGTAATTTCAAGCTAGTAACAGAATAGATAATTTATGTCAATGGCTTTTTCATAGTGCAGAGAGAAAAAAAAGAACGAAAAAAAGAGTTTGATCTTAATATTAATTGTGTGGTGGATGGATTAACTGTGGGTAGGATTTTGCCAATGTGCTCCTGCATTGCACTTCCTGTAGCAACACTAGCGTCTGCATGCTGCTTTGGCTCAGGGGATCACCTTTACTGAGCTACAATAACGCAGGCAGCAAGTACTGGAGGCAGCTTTCATTTTTTGAATCATTAATATTTGCTGTCAATGTAAAATGTATTATATTCTCGCTCACATAATGACAGGACAGTGTGTTGTTTAATAAAGGCCTGCATCACTGTAGCTGATCAGCGTCCCCAGTGCTTCACAGCTTAATGAAGGTGATGTACAGTAAGGTTGCGAAGATTGATAGAGAGAATCCACATGACACACATTTTGTCAAGTCTCTCTTTCTTTCCTGAGTTCATCCCCTTGGCACTTTAAAAACTTGTTAAAAATAAAACACAGATTATATTTTCATTAATATAATTAATATGGCACAAGTCCAGTCTTCTTCTTCTTCTTTTTTTTTTCTTTTTTTTTTTAAATTTACCTTCAAAGGCACAAAACCAGCCAAAAAGGTTAATGGAGAATTATACTTAATTATAATGATTCATTACCATCAGTGCAGTTAAGCTAATTTACTGTTTGCGCCTGAACTGAGAGAAAAAAGGTCTGTTGGAGTGAAATAACGCACAGTAATTAGCCTTTTGTGTTTAGTGACTGCTTTATCCTCCTAGATGTTACTGTAAAATTAGGGCTATAGTTATGGAATAACTATTATATCAAATAACAGTGGGAAGACAGTAAAATGTGTGCTAGCAATGCAGGTGCACCTGTTACAGATGTATAGGCAAACAGTAAATATCAGCATGTCAGATGAGGACAGTTTTAGGACTTGGAGTGTTAAATCTGGCATCATCCAAAGGCCAAATATAAATTAATAACAGGAACACTTGCTGCTAATGTGTCTCAGATTAATGTGCTCTGTGTGCTCAGAAGCATAATGTCATATTCAGAAACATTGATTTTATTATCATGTCAACATTGACAAGGCATATATACTTCATTTCAGCAGTTACATTTTCTACGTGACGTTGCAGTCACTATAGGTAAAGGAAAGCTGCGATAGGCAGGATTTTTTTTTTTTAATACCATTGTTTATGTTACTTCCAGAGCTCACTGTAGGAACTTAAAAATGCAGATTACCAAAAGTAAACATGTTAAAGTAGGTGGTTCACAGGGTGAAGCTGTTTTTATAAATGAAAGCAGTAACAGATCAGCAGGATACCTTAGAAGTCTATGGCATCAGTTATAAGCTACTGACCTCCAGAACACAAACCTGAGAATGATGCTGAGAATCTACCTTTTCAGTCAAAAACTAGATTATCCTTTAATGAGATCAGAGATTTTGGCCAAGCATCAAAAAAGGTCATCTCTGTATTATAAGATTGCTGCCAGAAGGTTGTGTCTCGCACTAAAGAAGAGGAAACCCTCTAATTCTTTTTTTTATTTTTTGTCTTATGCTTGAAACAATGGTAAAAAAAATTTTAGATTAAAAAATGGTTAAGATTACTTAAGTGGGATTTTGACTTTTTATACTTCTACAGCCCCTTAAGTAATAGGAAAAAAACCAACTGCTATGTCAGAGCCTCATTTTGAAGCCTCTCAGTTTCCTCGCCCCTTGGCCTACTCTATGATTATTATCGTAGTGTCCTGGTAGATGTAAAAGTTGTCTGGTAAATTACAGCTCCTTCCAGCTGCACTGAGTCTTTGTGCCAACAGACAAAATCTTTGCTCACGGCTACGCTGCTGCATCCAGCCCATGCGCTGCAGACACATGGAGATTCCGGGGACAAAAACCTCAATGAAATGCACCTTCAGCAGCTCTTGCTTGCGTTATTGTAAAAGGCTCTCCTTGCGAGAGTGACATAACCAGTATTGAGCAGTTCATATCCATGGACACTGTTAGTGCCCTACAGACATCTGCCTTCAGAAAGTGACACTTCATACATTGACTTCAGTCCGAATAGAAGCTGGGAAATCACTCAAACCACCTAGTCAACTGACGGGAGTTGAGGAGGTCCTGCTGTTGGCCATCCTTAACACACAGGTAGAAATACTCGTGGTAGATGCCCTTGGACTCAGTTGACTTCAGATGGCTTTTAACCATTCAGCGCGTGGTGCCTCTGGAGCTCCACATGTGCTTTGCAGCGTGCCCGTATCGACATAGATGTTCGGAGATGAGGTACAAGGATACATGGTACAGTGCAGTAGGAGTTGCTTAATTGAGCAACATTGACATATGGGACTCAGCTATTTGCCAGACTGTTACTATGTGTTTTCTATAATTAGGAAATGGTTTTGGTGGATACTCTAACATTTCAATTGCTGTGTTGAAGTGGATGTATGTTATTAATTTTTCTTCCTTAGTAGGTCAGTCAATACGCTATCTAACTTCATACTGGCATATAAAAGGACACTTATTCCAGATTTGTTTTTATTTATCCCCACTCTCTTCCTAAGTTGTGCAGACAAAAACATTTTGCACTGCGGAAGAGGATTCCTGCAGACTAGACTTTGTTTACAGCCTCAACCAAAATATTTCACAGACCCTTTTTTAGGATTACTGAATCAGAGGCTGCCAGAAGAGGAAAACCCATTTGGTTCTCTCAGTACAGCTTCTCTCTGGGGACATTTAGGAAACTGGCTAGCATAATAGATGTGTTCACACCAAGGAGGTGAAAGGCTGCGTGAACTAACTATGCCTGTCACCCAGAGGAGAATATAGGGATATTTCAAGCCACACTTTGGTTGCCAGGACTTTTATGTGTAACTGGGTGGCTGCGGTTTGTGCATCGGGAAGAGATCACCAGCAGCATCACTAACCCATACTTTTTTATGCCCATATGGTAGCCACCATCATGAGTGGCTGTAAGGATTACAGTAAGGTTCTGTAGAAGTGAAAGTGTGACTGTCTCCAGCTTGAGCCAGCCTCCAGGGCTGAAGGCTGTAACAGGCTGTGCCTCTTTAACCTGAATGTATCAGGAAATGCGTGACAGACCTTGCCCAGAGGTATTCATCTGTAACTTCTACCTGCACTAGTTCACTCTGAAAGAGAAGAATAAGGCCATGCTTTGGCCTCTGCTGTTGAATTTAAAGCTTTGAATATGATCATTATCAGATGGTATAGGGAGAAGGAAAGTCACTGTTCCTGGACAGAGATGTGATAGAGAAGGCAGCTTATGCCCTGCTGTTTTCCCTGCCCCTTTACATACATATATAGAGCTAATAATGACCGAATACTACGTGTTTCTTTTTTCAGAAAACAAAGTCAATCCTAGTGACCCTGTGCCATAGCTTAATTGAGGCTTAATTCTTATCACATGATATTAGTTAATAGATTCCTGATTAATGAAACTGTTTCTGTGTTGCTGTATCCTGCAGTGTGCTGCTCTGGTTGGTGAAGACCAGCCTCTTTGCCCAGATCTCCCAGAACTTGACCTCTCTGAACTAGATGTGAACGACCTGGATGCGGACAGCTTTCTGGGGGGACTCAAGTGGTACAGTGACCAGTCAGAGATCATCTCCAATCAGTACAGCAATGAACCCGCCAATATATTTGAGGTAAGGCAAGATGATGCAAGTGCATGTTGCAAAGTCCTTGCTTGCTTCTTTTTCTGATTTTTTTTTCATTAGCCTTATGGACAACAATGTACTATTTTTCTGCCATCAAGAGACAAGAAACCTGCTGATTTATTACAGGTTCTGACTGGTTCCTTTAATCCTCATGATCAAAACCAGACCTGCGATCTGAGGGGTGTGGGGGGGAAAGCCTTAAAAGGATTTCAATGGAACTTCTGATTTTTCAGAGGAAACAGCTAAAGAGTGCCTAGAGCACACTGCCCTGTGGCGTCACGGTGAAGAGTTGCACTGTTGTCAGCTACAGAGCAGAACTGGGCTCGAAACTTGTTTGTTATCTTCCACTTGAATTCCTCAGCAAGAAGCAGAGTGCTGCGCAGCAGCTAGCTGATGAGTAGCTGGAACATTTCTAGTAAAGGTTTTTACCACTCAGAGCCTTAGTGTGCAAGTTATTTGCACACAAATTGAGAGGTCCACAATTTGTTTATGTATAGGGGAGAGGAAGGGTGAGGGTGGCAGAGAAGGCAGTGAGGGCTGTCAGTAGCTCAGGGACTAGCTCAGCGTTGTGATGTTTCATGGATCTGGTGGAGAGCAATCTAAAAGTAAAAGTCAAAGGGTGATAGGAGAGATTTGATTGTTTTCTTTCCAGTTCTGCATTGGGGGTCAGGGTGTACAAGAGGATCAGGGTGTACAAGAGGAGAGTTGCTGTCTCTTTGTCTCGAGTTTTCTTTCTTTTGTTGTGTAAAGCCTTCATAATTCTCCACCTTGTGGTTTCGGGCAGCTGTGCCCCTCCTAAACCCTAACCTCCTTCCCTCCCTGTTGATAGGAGAGGCCATAGATCGTTCACTGACTGGGAAATTGGACAATAAATTGATTAGCTGGCAGGAAGACCTTGTACAAAAGCAGGCTATGGGTGCCGTTTCTCACACACCAGGTACCACAGCTCCAGGAAGTACAGCTAGCCTGCTGGTTCCGGAAAGCCCCGAATTATCATGGTAGAATTTAAAGGCTGGAAAAAATTAACTGAAATAGTATAGTAAAATTCTTACCTAAGATGTGATGTCCTGAATAAAATTCTCCTTTCTTTGTATACAGCTGTAAACCTGCAGTGATCTCCCTGATGCAGATAAATTGCTCTGGATTTATACCAGTGTAACTGATAGCAGAAACTGGTCTTCTCTGTTTAGTTTCTGTGATTTACATCCAAGTAACTTGGAATTAATTTTATTTGAATCAAAATAGCCCTGCAAAGCTTTCTGCTTAGGCCTTCTTTTTTTCTTTAGTTGTATAATGTTCCACACTTTGTTTTACAGAGTTTCCAAACCCGGTCTGGTTCTTGAATTGCAGTTGTACTGCCTCAGGCAGGGTAGGGCGTGTTGGTGACTAGGTCTGGATGATTGGCAGTGGGGAGGCAGGGGGGGAGGGTCCACATTTGCAGCTAGTGTGGTGGAGACTTGTTTTGCTTTTTTTGTAACCAAGGACACGTATTTTTTCCACATTCACCAAAAGCCAAATGCAGAGGCATTTTCCTTTAGGAAAAATCGGTTGAAGATGCAGACTTTCGACGTGTAAGTTCCAGATAGGCAATACAATTACATATTTACCAATTCTAAGTGTCACTATTATTCCAGTAAAACCAGTGGAACTTGACCACAGACTCATTGCTTGTCCTGTGTGTTACTGCTTGTCTGCTCTGGTGGCCACAGCTGCTGAGTATAATGTTGTCTCACATAGGTGGTGACCATTCCCCTACACACCTTGTATAGGAAACAATTCCTGTTCTGAAAATTGAAACATGTTGCAAACAGCAGGACAACCAGACAGGCTGGTAGTTAACCACACTGAGAGGTGGTGATGGGGGCAGCATCTCATGGGCATGTTTGTGTGTGTCTGAGGATGAGCTGCCCCAGTGTGAAGAAACAGGGGAATAGGTGTGGAGAAACAGGGGCAGTGCAGCTGGGGGAATGCATCTACACAGCAAGTAATAGGTCAGAAATAATAGTTTGGAAATGAAATATGCTGCTTCTTTCCTAACACACAAATTCTGTTGTTTTCTTTCCTCACACTCATTGACTTCAGCTGCCAGCTGTATTGCTGTCTCATCACAGCTTGGCCCATACTTACCTGTAGGGACAAATTGTGCCCTAATGGTATTTTACAATACTGCAGTGCAAAATTAGACTATTTTCAGCTTCTTAGAGTGTTGCATTTACATTTCTTGGTTGCTTGGCCTAGGAAGATGGGAGTGAAACAGTTATTTTCTCCTCCTTTACATTAACCCTGTCCCCATTCTCCACGGTGCAGCTGGATACTTTGCACTATTTCTTGCCTCTGCCGCTCAGTAATGTGACGACTGGGGGTGCTCAAGATCAGAAGAAGATGTCTTCTTCCTCCAGAGACTATCTCACATACTCTCTGAGGAACTATTTGTTTTAGATGAGAGAATGGAAGTTTTGTGCAGTTTCTCATTTGGTAATCACTAGATTTTTGCATATTGATCCTCAATGGCTTTTTTAAAAAGAAAATAACTTCTTTTTATACCTTTTTTAAACCTTCTTCTTCTCTCTTATCATTGTGGGAGTGGTGTGTTTTATCTAACTTAAGCTTCCAGATGAGGCATTGTCATACAAAAATAGAAATACAGCCTATTTGGGGTGGAAAGGAAAGAACCAGAATGACAAGCAAATGTTGGGAAGTACACGAGCAGCATTACTTGCACAAGCTGTACAAGCTGTTAATTGCCAAACCTAGCCTTGAATGAAACACACTCTCCTTTGAGGTATTAATGCAGTACATGTGGCATTGCCTCTGTGAAGGACAGTGTCCAAAAGCCCTTTACAAAATTCCTGAGTGTCTCTGGTGCACTTTTTTTTAAGAAAGGCTTGTATTTCAGAATGTGAATTTTCAGTCTTTCTGTGAATCGTGTTCCTGAAAGCTCACTTGAACTGAGCACCCACAAGCTCAGGCACTCCCAGTGGCACTAGGAGTCTCAAAGGCTAGAAATTATTAATAGTTATGGTAGCAACCAGGAGCCAACTGAGATAAAGGTCCAATTAGTCTAGATAGTATGTAAGTGTTGAGTATAAATCCCTGTTCTCATCCGCTTAGGTGTGATGAGATACTGGCCTTCACTCTAAGATTAAAACACACCATTTTGCAGACACACCTAATTCATCACTCCATTATTTTGCTCACGTGCCAATGTAACCCATATGAGTCCCGAATCAAGCTTTACTGCCCTAGCACAGAGGCTCTTCTTACCATTGTTTGTCCTTACATACATTATGAGTTAGGTGATTTCTTTCTATTAACAGCTTGATCACTTCTGGTTTTCACCTAATTTTCTTTGCCTGTTGCTTGAAAAGATAAAATGAAGGAGTTCTTGCCCCTCAGGGCACTGTCTATTGACACAAGTTCATGCAAGTAAATAGTTAACAAGTCACCCAAGACCAGTTATTTAGATGGTTCACTGCACCATTCACTTTTGTGATTTGTTTTTGTGAAGAACTAGAGTTTAAAAAAATGTACTTGCAAAAATTTTAATTTGGCTACTTTCGGAAAATCAAAATAGTTAAATTTTCATTCTCAGAGCCAATGCTATGTGAAATTGTGAACAAACATGTAATTTGATTTGCCATGAATGAGAAAGCTTTTTGTTCATGAAAACTGTTGTCTCTTGAGGCATCTTGAAATATACTGTACCATATCATGTAAGATTAGTCATATTTAAAATTATTTATGATCCTTGCCTAGCATTATGGAGAGGGAAGATATATACGGTGAGTGTTTCTCTTTGTTGGCATTTTTTGCAAATATCTCAGCTGATGGTAAGAGAAAATGCAGCCCGTAGATAGGCAATAACCTGTTAAAGTACAAGAAACCTGTGTAAAATCATAAATCTCGTACGTGGCAAAACACTTTTTTTAGCCTTTAAAAAGACTTCAGAAAACCCACATTGCTTGCCCTTCTGCAGATTTAATTTGTTTACATAATTCTATGTTCCAAAGAGATGCTTACAATATTTGATGACTTTGTTTTTAATTGTTTTGTATAAGTGTATCGTATCCCAGGTTACTTCTCAAGGCTTTTCTATGTGCCATGTGTTAGGAAAGCCTAAAAAGATAACTGTGTTTTATTGTAGACTGCCAAAAATGGCTGTATTACAAGCAGTGAGAATGTGAGGAGAGAAAGAAATGCATGATGAAATGCAGACTGTCTTTCCCCTGGCAGCAGGGGAATTCATGGAGATAAATGATTTCTTACTTATTTGGAAGGGGTTGTATCAGGAAGATGATGAGTGTTGAGGGAAGCCTTAAACATCACTAGGGTAATTTGCATTGGTTCAGCTTATGAGATCCCTCATGTTCTGTGGTGCTGCCAGTCTTTTTCACCATTGCAGGTTATTCATTCAAAGTTTGCAGCCAGATTGATTAATGAATTACCAGATCTTGCGTAAATGACTTGGCCTAACTTTTAAACAACCACCGATGTTTTCTTTGTCAGTCTTGTGACTGGTGTTAATGGGTTCCAGAGAACTGAGCCTATACAGACTTTCTGTAGTGGCCTTCCCTAGCATTTTTTCCACTTTTTAATTTTCTCCAAAACTAGTAGCCCAGGGCAGGCAGTTCAAGGAGATATAATCTCAGAGAAAAAAAGACATAGTAGTCAAATCCTTGATGGCTGATGCCCTTCAGTGCCAAATCAGCATGATTTATCATAGCCATCTATTCAGCACAACAGAGGCTGGAGGTGAGCCGCATGGTGTACCTCACACAATATGCATAACTAGAGCTCTGAACTTTGAAGGAAAGCCTCAGAGCTATTTGCAAAGTGCTGGTGCTTAGTGAATACTAAATTACATTTAGGAAATAGTCTACTGCTACCAGTTATACTTCATTTTTATTCTTGACACAGACACCTAAATCAGAGAACAGTAACATTTCAGAGATTATGGTAGCAGTTTGGGTATGTTCCAACACTATAATAGGATCAGAATTTTAAGGCCTTTTTTATTATTACCAATAGTCACTTAGTTTCTACTGCAGCGTACTTTGTAGGGAATTACAGCTTTTACTAAAAAGATTAAAATGCTATTATGCAAATGATTGCAGTATGTTATTATGTTTACAAATTAACATCCATGGCTCAACACACAAATTAACTAACTATTCCATCTATATTATTAAGGATTTAATAAAGTAACTGTTGATAAAAATGAGGAGCTTGGAACAGTTAATAGGAGCTGATCGTGATTTAACATAGAACTTAAACATTGTGTTTAATGTTCTAGATGGCGTAATGGCAGAATAAAGCTTATCAAAGTGCTTGAAAGGACTGTGATTGTGTGCACCACATAGCAGCCTGTCTGAGGCCTCGGAGGGCATGAACAAAATAGCTCTGGGCAGTAGCATAGAGCATACTGGTGAATCTGGAAGCAACACAGGACCAAGTTGTATCAACGTGTACTTTCCTGCTCTAATAAGTAGGCTTTTTTGAAATTCATATTCATGCACATTGAATGTTTTACATGATAAGCACATGTATTTGGGTATTTGGGAGCTTGTGTCCCTCTAAAATACATCCTGTAATGAACTGCTTCTATGACAAATGGGATTTCATTGCAGAGAGTATCACTGTGTGGTAGAAAAGGGGAAGGCTGAGTTCAGGCTGAGATGACTTTACAAACATTCCTGCAAATTGTTATTCCTAACAGTTCATAAGAGATCATAAAAGCAAACAGATAAGAGCTACTGAGGTCCTAGAGAAATGAATGTACAGTATGTGGTTATGGGATAGAGTTAGTAGTGAAACAGACAATGTCGTAGGTTTAATACAACAATAAACATAAAAGGCAAAAGATGCAGATTTGGGATAGGAAACTTTATAAGAATGATAAAAGGTAACAATGTATCATAAAACCTACTTGTGAAACTAGAAGAAGATCCTCATTTCCAAGGAAAGAAAATAGCAGACACTTGGCGAAAGTGCCAGAATTTTTATATTCCTAATGGAGCAATGTCATGTTTCTTGTGTGTTTGAATGCATTACCTTTACCAGTGTATCTGGCCTGACTCAGGGCTCTACATCTGCTGAATAGGAGACCAGCACAATAATATCATGTCTATATGGGATGATGTATGTAAACGATAATCTATGATTAGCTATGCTGACATTTAAAAAGGCTCAAGCAGTAAGTGGAATTTATTTTACTCGAACCAGCTGCTATGTAGTTGGAAAGAGTTTATGCAAATGCTCTGTATCTAGTGTAACCAAGGTGTGCTGCTGCTCCTTTTTTCTTTCCCACTTGGACAAACTACAAACTGTCTAAACACATCTCTGTTTTAGTGCAAGAACCACCTGGCATGTTGGTTGGAACCTTCAGGCAGGAAAGAAGTCCCAAATGAGCAAAAAACAATTGCTTTGAGAGTTTATTGTTTGATGTGTGCGGCCACCAAGACCGTTCCCCAGGCGTGCAATCAAGAAAATGTGACTGATCCACTTCATGGTCCTATTAAGGAGACATTTCACCTGGAGCAGCCATGGCCTGAGATACTCACTGTGCTGCCGCTCTGTAGAGCACCTGTCCTTTGTCCAAGAGGGAAGACTAGCACTCACCAGAACAGTAGTAAGCTAATTAGGTCGTTAGATGGATGTCTTGGCCTGTGTTAAAACCAGCCCTTGAGGACACTGTGTTACACCGTGTTCCCACTGGCGACGTAGCTAAATACGAACTGGTGTCAGCTGCCATACAAACAAAAATGTAATAACCTCCTTTCACAGAGGTCATCTTAAATCCACTTTGGTCACAGTCACACTCCACATCTGTTTTAGTGAGATGCAGCTTCTTAAGGTGGCATTTGGACTTCATAAGCACACAAACAACCAAGCTATAAATTGCTACTGCTGAAGTTATTTTGAATAAGTGTATACTGTTTCATATTTATAATGGTGAGGCTTCATAATATTCGCAGTGAATATATAACACAGATCAGTTCAACAAGCATGAAATTGTATGTTGTCAACTTGTCACATAAATAGAGCCATATTCTAGCTTACGATAATGTTGAACTAAATATTTTCTCTCTGGAACTGTAGAGAGGGTCATGAAAATGTGGGACAGTAGCTCTGTCTTTTGTTAGAAAAACTCCCAGACTCATTGCTAGTGGGAAGTAAATATTTCTGATAAGATTCTTCTGGTTTTTTAATTCCCCATTGGCTTACAACAGCAACAGAAAGTTTGCCTTTCCTAGACAAATGCTAATTGTTTAAATTAAATTTATTTTCGTTAATGGTTTTGTTTCTAGTGTAACCTCTTCTTTTTTTTTCGTTGTTGCTATTTTTGCACAATGCATCATTGCTAATTGCTGCTAAACGGTCCATCTTAACCCTGGCATGCTCTTTCCCTGCTGCCCCATCCCACTTAACATTAACTCTGGCCCGTGCCATTACAGAAGGATAAAATTATCACAAGGCTTCATTTAGGAATTCTTTTTTTCTTAGTGCCACTAACCTATTGTGCATGTGTAGGTCAGGAGGAGGAAATTGCACAGAGCATATTTGTTGCAGGGAGAAAGTTTTGGTATTGAATCATGTTTGAACTGTTTTTTCCCTGTGAACAGAGAAAAAATACAAAGAAGAGTGTATATGTGTCTGTGAAAACTTACCTACTTGTAGCTCTTGTTGTACTGCTGTGGTTAATCCTCAGATGCACTGGAAATTTGCAGCCCTTCTGGAGGAGTGCCCCCTGCCAGCTTTATAGGCCGCTTTTTCTCCAGTGTTTGATTTTTATTTTGGTAGCTTTGTGCAGGTGCATACAGGATCCTAATGCCTTTACAAGTGATGGGCTGCAGCCTTGGCAGGCATGGAGCTCTGACTGCGTGTGCAGGCACACTCAGCGATGGAGGCTGGGTTCAGGTCTCAGTGGAAATCATCCCCTTTGCAATGCATAGCTGGTTGCTTTGGCTGAATTTTCCGTTCTGACACAACAGAGCAACAGTCTTGCTTCGTAATGATTGAGAAATTAATTAGCACTCTGTGGCGGTGATGAGTCTGAAGGGCCATGATTGGAGTTTGCTTTTTACCACATGCAGTAATCACTGGGTTTTGTTCATGAAAGCACAAACCCAAAACCTATTGAGATTTTGGTGTTGTCATGAAGCGTGAGCTGTGTGATGCACTAGAATAATACTTCCATTTCCTCACACACATCTGTGCTTTTGTGCTTTACTGTGAGTAACACAATGGGGTGCTGGTCTGTAATGGGTACTTCTAATCACTAAGACGATAATCAGAAGAACAGAGTATTTGCTGTGAGGAGCCACGGTGGCAGCCTCAGGCAAGTGCCGTTGCCTTGTTGATTTATGACAGGTTTGAGTTGCCTGAACTGCTCACGGCCAGCTAGCTTATCACGTGAAGTTTAGGAGGATCATCCCTTCCAAGCACATTACAGGGTTGGAGGTGTCAGATGGGCAAAGAGAACTTCCTACACCTCTACACTTCTGCCTGCTGCCGTAGCTGCTCCTTGAAGGCTCAGTGATAGTAAATCTTTATCAGGATTTGGAGGGGTAGGCCATCAAACAGTGTGAGGGACTGCAGATCTCTCCTACAGGAGATATACTTGAATGAAAATAGAGAAATTGGGTAGAAAAGTTTCTCACCTCTTGTCAAGGAGGTGGCGATAATGGTTAAGCTGGAGGGTTGTTTTGGTCAGAGAAACTTCCACGTAAGCTGCTAAAAGAAACAATGGGAGTTTTCTCCTGGAGGACAAAAAATTCTTTCTGAAAGTACTCCAAAACCTTTGCAAAAAATCCAATTGTTCTTCTCCCATGTTGCTGTATAAGCAGTGACATAATGACTCAGGAAGTGCATCAGAGACCTTAGGTAATAAATGTTATGGAAGTGAGACATCTCACTGTGATTTTTACTTTGGTGAGAATGCTGCGGGCTTGCCTATTCCCACAGAGCAGTCAGTGACCAGAAGTGAAAAGCAGGTATTACGAGAGTTTTAGAACTCTTCTAATACTAGGGATTCTTTTTTTTTGCTTGTAAATATGTATCATTTGGCTATGTAGATCTAGCAATAATATTCTCCGCTCTACTGGGCCTTGTGTGTTGAGATGGAGTGAAGAGGATCTTTGGCCTGTTGGTATCCACTGTAAGAGGGCTTCTTGGTGAGGTGTAGGCAGCCAGGTAGTGCAGGTGAGTGTGGGTGGTAAAGGATGAAGAATGAACTTGGAGCAGGGGAGAGTTTTGCATTTCATAGAGAATCATAGAGTGGTTGAAGTGGGAAAGGACGTCAGGAGGCCATTTGGCCCAACCCAACCTGTTCAGGAAGGACTACATGGAACAAGAAGTTGAGGAAGTATTTCTGTGTTCCTCTGCTGCTGTTTCTTCCCTCCTTAAAAGTACTTTATTAGTATTGGTAAGGAGTTTCTGGTCCCGTTTTGAAAATTTTAGCCCATAGTCCTAAGCAACTACGGAATTTCCTTGAGACATGCCTGTGTGTAGCTAGAAGCCTATTATTGCCAAATCCTAGTTTCAGAGGAAGATGTGTCAAGAGTGTTCTCAGTCTGGCCTTGGTTTTCATGACAAATTTTCATACACGGAAATCTACTTCTTGGGCTAATCTTAGCTTCCACAGGTACCAAGCTTGTCCATTTTCACGGGCTTAATGTTGGACTAGTGAAACTGTAAAGTTGTCAGGTAGAAATGGATGCATATGCAATTATTTTAATAAACAAAAAGTAGGTGTGTGCTTCCTGACCTCTGGTTGGATGTGCTCTGTTAGGCAATTGACCCTCCAGGCATATACAAAGGAGCAATTGGCTTTTATTTCTACTTGTCTGGGGGAAACTTATGCATTTTTAAAATTCTTTTTCTGGTTTTGTGTTTGCTTCACTGTTTTTTCTCTCACCAGGACTGGTGTGGATTTTCTTGGCTGTATTGACTGTCCTTAAAAGCCCAACAATCACTCTTCACATAAGTATGAAGACATCAGGCAAAACACTGGCAATTGTCACATCAATTGCATCTAGGAAAAAGCCAAAAAAACTTGTGGATTTTTTTCCTTAACACTGCAGAAACATTCATCCATTTCCAGTAAAAGAGTGTCAAAGTGCTTCTGCTTGTGTGTGATGGGAGTGTTGCCACGTCTTGTCATTTTCTTTGCTGTTGATCCCACTCTCCTATAGGAAGGGTCAGGTCAAATGCTTCTCTGAAGACCAAGTCTCCCATTTGCAGCAGGAAATCTCTCGGGTGGAGAGGATAATGTTACAAAACGGAGGCTAACATTACAAAACAGCTCTGCTGCCTCTGGCGCAGTCTGGAGCATCACAGACCAATAACTCCTATCATGTCACTCTTGCGGCACCTTATTATCTATGTTTTTCTGTGAATCCGATCTGAGACTGTCATTACCAGTTTCAGGTAGGTGAACACCATCTGGGTGAAATAACCATGTACCAGTGATGGGCTGGAGGGGGCTCTTGTTAGTTAATCATCCAGTACCTTCCCTTTGATGAGTTAATTTGTCTGTTGAGCCATGGAGGAGCCCCCAAGAGCTCCCAGGAGCCCCTTGTTAAAATTCTGCCAACAAATGGAAAGATAGGGATGATTTCACTCTTTTTGCTGGAGCCTGTGCTATCTATGATATTGCTAAATCATCCATAATGCATAACTTTCTATGCAGTCTTTTTGTTACAGTTCTGGAGGCATATTACTTCTTTGTGCATTTACTTTTTAAACATTGTTGCTGGATACCTAACCCTTCTGAAAATCTCATCCCATGAATTAAGGTTAATTTCAGTGCTTCCATGTGGCCTTTTAGTAGCTGGCATGCCAGGTTCCTTGGCTGTGATTCTGGGCCATACTCTTTATTTTTTTTCCTTTCAGTTACTAAACACTGTCTTTATTTACTTGTTTTGTGGTAATGCCTAAAAACCCGGTACTAGGGGGAGAGTCTGTATGTGTTAGTGACCAGCCCATCCCAGTTTTATGGTGTGCACTTTGAAGTCCTTGGAAGGAGCAAAAGTAGTGAAAGAAGAAAAGAGCTGGTCCTTGGGGTTTGTGAGTGAAGATAAACTCAAGTTATTTTTCCTTCAGAGGCCCGTGAGCACTGCTCTCTAACCAGACTCCTCTTCCTCCCAGGCAGCTGGAGGCAGTTACAGCCTGCTGAGCTTGCCCAGTCCAGGAAATAAAGTTCTAACCTACAACACAAGTCTGAGCTGCAGTTGTGTCGATATGATGTGGGACCACCAAACCCAAGAAGAACCTGCCTTGAGTAGTATATCCCAACTTATATATTGGAGACTTATTTATCTCCAAACCTGAGATGAAGAAGAAAATTAAATTAAAAAAATTAAAACACCTCAACTGAACAAAAACCCACAGAAGACTAGGAAGCTAAGAAATGCTGTCATTTGGAAGATGCTCTGGTCCCTTTGTAACTAGTCAGAGAGGGTGTGTTAGCTCTGATATAATGCTCTTCAGCCAGATCAGGGCGAGCTCTTGCAAGGTCGTACGTATGCCTCTGCATAGTGCTGATGGCTGCTGTGGGGGGATTTATTAGCTTTCACTCAATATTGATGTTCCTCCTAGGCTCTGTTCTGAGAGAGCACAAACCTCTCTCTCAGACGAAAGTGATGAAGGGATACTGGAGTAGATCTGGAAGAGTGAGTTGGGATCCTACTGGGCTATGAGCTCCAGCTAAAGATGACTGTAATGTGCCAAAGAGGTTCCTGCAGAGTTAGTTAGCATCTCTGTATTGTGTTCTTAGAATTGTGCTGGGAAGGACTACTCGGCTATGTCCTGTACAGACACAAATGATTTCCAGGAATCTGCACTCCACTGCAATTGGAATCACATCAGGGTCTCCACACTGGTCAGCTCAAGTCCAGTATGGTCAGAGCTAAGAGACCACAGGGGGCTAATTCTCTGCTGGACCATCAGCATCACTTGACAGAACTGCTCCTGGCATGTGCAGCTCTGTGAACACTGTCCAGACGTACTTGAACTGCCTCTCTGTGGACTCCATCTGGACTCAAAAGGGCTTGTTAGGGGCAGCCCCATGATGTGCAGAGGTTTTTCTCTTTCAGGATCTCTCACAAGATTAGACTTGCGAAACTTTGATTTTTAGACCCAAAGCTAAAGAAGGAAAGAGACATATCCCTAAACTTAAGCCTGTAATAATTCCTATTTCCTAAACCATGTCTTTGAAAATGGTGGATATATGTTCTTAAAAGATATGCATGTCAGAAAGTGCCTAATAAATTACTTTTGTGGATATTGGTCTTTCCACTTGAAACATCTAGGAATGCTGCCTTCTCAAGGCTGCTAGGCCAAGTTGCACCATGTGCAAAGCAGGAACTTCGAACAGGAGCCTTCCACTTGATCTCCCATTATTCTCTCCTGCATGATCACTTCAGCTTACCTTCCATCACTAGAATGCTACCTAAAACACCATAGTTTCTGTCAGCTTGGATTTTTCTGCAAACCAAACTCACAGAGATGACAAAAATCCGCTCATGTGTCTTGTCCTTCCCTACACCTGCTTATGGGAGTGCAGCGACAGATACCAGTTTTATTGTGTGCCAGTGTTACTGCTCTGTTTACAGCAGATTTAAGAGTTTACATTAGGCCACAGTGTTATCTTCCACTTTCCCTAATTCTATCTACTGCCAATCCCAGCTATGTGGTTGGGATGGCTGCCCCTGTCGTAAAGGAATTTGTGTCAATTTCTGCAGGGACAAATCCTCCCTGTGCTAAACCGCTTTGCTGTATTTGCTCAAACTCAAATTTTGACAAAGATGTTCTGTCCACATCCACCAGAAGAGATTGCTTTTTTTTCAGATGCACTTGGAGGTAGATGTGTTGGAAGCTGCCTGTACCTGACTGATAACTGAGATGAAGCATCTCTATAGCACGATCCATGCCCTTTTCTAATTTGTCTTTGAATGACAAATGTGTCTTCACTGAGTCAGCAAAAGAAGAGATCCTATGGTAGAATTCATTGCCCTTCTCTCCCTTTCAACAGAGTGGTTAGGTTTTCCCAATTCCTACCCAAAATCCATCTTTAAAAGAACTCTTATAAAGACATCCCTCAAATGTATTGTCCAGAACTCCATTATATTCTCCAGTCGTTTCCTATTCAGACTCATAATGTTCTGTTATTTCTTTAGAATCCCCCTCAACAGTGCTGCTGTATTCCAAATAAAAAGGTAAATAAATAAAAAAATTAAAATCTTTGTGAAAATCAAAGCTGTAGAGATTTGGAGATAGACCACATTAGTCCTCATCACTGTTGTCCCTAGAGAGTCAACTCTTAAGAGTTGAGTGTGGATGACCTCAAAAAGAAAAGCAGATTTCATTACAAACTTCTGCATTTCACACAGACAGTACTGTAGCATAATAACATGGTTGTTTTCAATAGCAGAGAAGTGAAAATGCTCATAGACTTGGAATGGAAACCTAGAAAATATTTAAATGTTTGAATCCATCTGAATTGTTTCTGTACAAAGAAAATGCAATTCCTGGTGGCCACTTTGTACACTCCAAAATTCCTGGAGATGTCTTCCTCCTGCTGCTTGAATGCTTTGGATATGTGCAGGTGTCCTTTCTTGTCTTTAAAGCTACTCAACTAATGAAGGATCAGGGCCACTTCACCTGGTGTTCTCCTTCTCTGAAATCAAGTAATTGTTTTGCATCGGGGGTAATTGTACCTAGAGATATTAGACAAACCCACTGATTCAGACTCAGTAACTCTTGACTATCTTCCCATATTGCATTCCATGATTTGGTTAGATTATGTCTTATCTCTAACCTTCTTGCTTCAATAAACACACAATATCTAACTTGTCTTCTTCCACCTTATACACAAGGCAAATCATCAGTGCTTAATCTGTTGCTGGTGTTAATGGCACAATTCCTCATCCTAATTCCAATTCACTTTGAGAAAGGCATTTTATCCCTGATACTGTGCCAAAGGCATTTTCTTCCTTTGTCACTGCTGTTTGACTTTCTATGGACTTCATAACGACCTTTGCAGGCTGTGGTAGATGACACAGTCTTGCATATGAAAGTCTGCAAATGAGTGCCACATCCCAGGCTGTCACTTCAGCCGCAAAGGTCCCTGGCAGCAGATCCCTGATCTTGAGCTACTACTATAGCAAGAAAGTGTAGTCTCTTCACTAGCAAAGAAAAGAATGGAAAGAGCATACAGTAAAAAAAACAGGGCAGTAACACAATAGCTTTTTTTTTTTCTTTTTCTGTCTGGCAGGTGGTCACACACTGCACACACCCCATGCTCTGCCGTCCCATAGGCTCTGCTCCTTGGGACTCTTGTTCAGTATAGCTGCCATCATGGCAGCCTGACAGGGATCAACAGGGATTGCTTTCATGATTATTTTTGATTCCAAGGGCCATCCAAAGTCTAAAGTAAAATATTTTCCTACTTAGCTTTATAGTAATTTGGGAATCTTCAAGATGAAAGCTCTGCTGAAACCTCAGTTCACTTTCACTTTCTCCTTCTTATCTTTCCTTGGGACAAACAAATCTGTGTGATTATCTGTACAGGTAAAGACTTACCTTACAGGCTTTGGATGTTTTCTGGTTTTTATATTCTCAAAGTAAGTTATGCAAAGAGAAGGCCCCACTCAAGCAATATGTTTTGTGGGCCCTTTGTTTTTCCAAGGCACTTGCTGGTTGCTGTTCTATTATAGCCTCTTCCTCCTGCGTTTTGGGGGATTGGCCTGGCTTTTCATGTTAAAATGGATGTTCCTTTCCAGTGGTCCAAACTCGTCTCTTTTGCTGTAGCCCTGATGTTCTCCCTGACATCCACTACATCATAGAGGTACCCTTTGTCTTTGTGATACGGAGTTACATCTTACACACCAGCCTTGTTCTGTGTGTCTGTTCACTACTGTCTCTGTGTTAACTTTCTCTGGAAAATTCAGTTCTGGAATGCTAATATTAAAGTGAGCAAATATTATGGTGATGTTTTCTGTACAAAAAATGGCGAAATCACCAAGTTCCATAAATGCACAAAATGAGTTTCTTCTTAGCTTTGGGCTGTGACTCCAACACTCTTGACAACCATTTTTTTAGTCTTCTTCTGACAACTAGAAGTTCAGCTGAAAGTACTTTGGGATGGGGAATGTGTGCATTGCTGGTGTTGGTGAAGTGGCCCCTGCCTGGAAGCGAGTGGTAGTGTTGCTTGTTGGAGCCCTGCCCTCCACCATGCCTACGGTCTACAGGCACTCTGGCCTAGAGAAATTGACTAATCTGTGAACATCAAATCCCCTTCTATAAAGCGAGGATTATAATCCTCCTTTCTTGATCTTGTCTGATTGAACTGTGAGTACTTTCTGCAGATACTTTCCCTTGAGATGTGACTGGAGATCATTCAGTGCAATAGGGGTGTTTCCTTGGTAGTGCTAGAATAGTACTTAAAAATTCAAATTGCAGGAGATGGATAGTAATGTTAATCATCATAATCAAGATGGAGCATGATTTTTGCTGCATGACAGCAGAAGGAAAAGCTGAGAAATTGATATCTAAAATCACTGAGTGCATGCTTTCAAAGACAGGGCTTGCTCAGCAGCCAGGTGACAACAGACATGTTGTTTGTTTGACAGAGAGGCTGTGAACTTAACTCCTGACTCAAAAAGAAAACTTGCTTCCCAAATGAAGACATATGGAGGGTTTTAATGGCAGTTGCAAGACATGTGGCTGGGTTATGCTACTATGTGTGAGCTTATAAAGACACGGGGTGTATATCTGGTGAGGGAATCTGTGAATTCCACCACTATTTAAGAGTAAAAACATTTCTCACCCTGAAAAGGAAGACGAAGAAAAATTGTGTCTGAGAGGACAGGCTCTGCCAGCTCCAAGGCAGTTTGATGTGATGTCTGCCCAGTAATGGAAGACACTTCTGTTCGTCTGCATGGATGGCTTTCAGCTTGACCTTGCCCAGCATTTGTTCAGCTGCGTAGATGGCTTTTAGCTTGACCTTGCCCAGCGTTTCTATCCAGAAGTTGGCCTCACTCAAGGTGAGATTTTTAAATTATGTTAAAAGTGACTTATACTAAAGCGTTGCAGTAAAACCAGGGAAGGAAAAGGTACTGGAAAACATACTAAAATGTGTGTCTGAATCAGTTTCCATTCGGTGCTCTTGTTATGGCAATCATCTGGATGCCAAGACAGGCATAGTACTGGAGACATCCTGTGTAAGGCAGTGGGCAGGAATCAGTGTGCGGAGGGCCTTGCTGCTTGAATCCTGTGATGTTCTGATCTGAGCTCGTACAGCGAGTACCCACAATGGTGTTATCTGCAGAAGTGCAAAGTTGAGGCAACAACAGCAGCAGGGGTGTTACACCGCATGACTGGTTTCTGTGGTGATGTCTTTCAGACTGGCTGTAGCACGAGGGAAATGTATGTAAGGACATTTGTGCTTTGCTTTGGAGTTTGCTTTTTTTTGATATCTTGTCGTGGTTTTCAGTGAGTAGCAGATGAACGAGTATCCTGCTTAACAGAGCTTAAAGAGAAACTGCTTGTAGCCTAAAAAACCCACCAAAATCTCAATTTATGTGTTTTAAAGATGAGGTGGCTTCATTAAAGATTGTAGGGTCTTGCAGTTTTACCCCAAAGAAAACACTGCTAAGCTCCACAGTTCAGCTGGCAGGGATCTGTGTCAGACTGTGGAGCTTTAGTCATATGCACAAGTCTTCTTACGGTACTAAAAATCATTTAGTTTTCTTCTGAAGTCATGGACAGGGAGCTAAAATTGTCTCACTCAGATACATGTTTTTGAATTTCAGAATTAAATGTAATAAAGGACATTTTTATTTTTATTCTCTTTTGATGAGGTGCAATGAGAGAGTGAGGATGCTGCGTTAGAGTATCTTTTGATTTGCTATTTGCTATGTGTTAAACATTTATATTTCAAAGAAGCGTTTGTACCTATACTGAGTGTTTGGCAAATCCAACAGCTCATTAGATGTTAACAATAGCAACACTGCTAAATACAAAGGATTCATAGGCAAAGTACCCCTCAGGCTATATCTCTGAGAGAAAAAGTGGCAAATAGAATCAGAAACTAATTAAATAGTCAGCTAAAGCGAGCATAACTTAAAAAAGCTCTAAAACTACCAAAAATGGAAACATATTACAGTTATCTGCATTCACAGTGCAGAACGAGTTTGGTAGTATTTAAGATAATTCTCTAGTGCCTGCTATTTTTAGTCCAAGGGTAAGCTTCTATAAGAGCCTTTCAGCGTTGCATCCCTTTAACCTGGCCTAACAAGCTAAGCCAGTAAGCTGTCTGATTTCCGTCTTACAGGAGGCAAAGAGATAGCTGAAACAAACCATTTGTGGTGCAAACGCTCAGCCTATCTTGTCTTAAGAGCTTTCTTTGTATGGATTTTTTTTTCCAAACATCTCAGTATTAAGCTTGCTTGTCAGAGACTAAATTGTCAGGCTTTGCTGTTTGGAAATGGTAGAAGCACAGGAATGAAAGGAAGATTTTATAGACTCAGCCTAATAGAAATAAACATTCCTATATTGCCAGTGGTGAAACTCGATCAGGGCAGTTCAAGCTATTGCTGTTGATGCGTGTGAGGAAAAAGGAATGTATTTAGTTTTTCTCAGGGAAGGAAGGGCAGACATAAAGGGCCTGATTTCCTTCTCACTTACACTTAATCTGTCCTTGTTTAACTCCATCGGCTTTGCCGGGTGATGCTTGGTTTGTGCTGCTCTAATCCAAGGGAAGCCAAGCTGGAGTTGGCGTTGTGCTCCCAGTGCCACCAGCACTCAGATTTACGGCACTCTTTGGCATCAAAACGGGGCAAAGCCAGATGCAGTTGTAAAACACCGTGGTGCTCATTGCACTCTGGTGTTTTGGTGCTTCAGGTGGATAAGACTTTGCAATATTGCACACTTACAAGTAGCTAGCTCTTTTTTACTTGAAATACCCTGTGGTGGGGTGTCCTTTACCCTACTCCCTCATGCAAAGAATGAAGTGCAACCATGTTTACTTTCTTGTTTCCCTGCTTTCTCTTCCTCTCTGCTCTCCTTTCCCCTCCTTCCTCCCTAGTGGTGTGTGTAATTCTCATGTACGTTTACAAAACAGGATTTTATTGCCTCCTAAACATGAGTAGTCCCACCCGCTACTCTCAGCCAGCTGAGCAAGACTTGGACACTTTCATCTTGGGCTGTTTCCAATCTACAGCTCCCTTCCCCTCTTTCTTCCACCTCAGTTTGGATGCTGATAGAGCAGGGGAAAATATCTCAATACAAAGGGAGGCCATCTTAGCCAGGAAAATGTAGGCTTTGTCAAACTCAGTGATCCGCAGGGTCCCATCTCTGGTTTAGTATTCAAATGGTTTCAATTTACTTATTATTCCTGGGGTTAGGCACATCCTGTGGGGTTTTGGCTGTGCATCTAGCAGCTACACAGGCTCAAATTATAACTTGTGTTAACTTCAGCAGGGGTAACTTTTAAACTGAAGATGCACTTGACATGAACAAATAATGTCAGTGTATTTCCAGTAGGGAATGCAAGCACAGCATGTACCACTTTGTAGGCAAGATGAGCCCAAGCCACTTTTAAACTTAGTGTCTTAGTCATAGCAATGTAGTGCTCAGCTGCAAAACTCACTTGGTAAGGAGGAAGAATTAGCCCTTGCTGGCCTGTGGCTGGACTGCTGGTAGTCCTAGGACGGGGTGGAACAAACACACTATGTAGGAGCTGCTGTTCTCAGCTTAAGCATCAACATACGCAAAGAGCAGAGGACCAGGTCCCTAGCTAGTGTAAATCTGCATAACTCTGTTAAAACCTGTGGAGAGGCCTTAATTTGCAGCAGCTGAACATCTGGGTCTAAGTTCTTTTTCGTTTGGTTACCAGCAGGATTAAATTGAAGTACCCCAAATTATTTATTGCGGGTGCTGTGGCAGCATCTCAAAGCCCAGTGATAAAACAGGACACTGTTGTGAAAGGGGTTGTGTGAACACATAACAAAAAGACAGTCCCTGTCTAAAGGAACTTATGGCCTAATTAATAATGTTATTTAGTGCATTGTTAAGTACATCTGGACTTGACTGCCTGTTCCGTGTCATTTTTTAAGAGGATTAAAAAAATATGCCCAGGTTGATTTTCGCCATTTCTGATGAAGAAGGGACTGGTTAACATGAGTGCCTCACTAAAAAAAACTGCAGTCTTTTACATCACACAGATGGAACATGCAGACTTTCAAAAGACTAGCAGAAAATGAGCAATAAATTCAGTCTTGACTAAGGAGTAAATAGAGGAGAGGCAACGGCAGTGGGAACTGTAGTGTGGACCACAGTATGCATGCACTACATAACTCTGCCAGACTGGTTGAAGGTAAATGGACATGGTAGCCTTAATGTAAACTAGCAAATTAGTTTTACATTTTAGTGTCAATGCCGTTGTATTAATATTATCTGTGAAGACTAGTGAGTTCCAGGAAACTTAGAAACACGCCAACAGTGGGCATGCTCTAGAGGAGACTGCAACAGATAACTCTTCTGTGATGTTTATTTTAAATGTTTTCTGTTTTGAAATCACCATCTCTACTTTACAATTCTATTTGCATACACAAAATTGGATTAAAAGAACATTAAAGTCTTAGCACTGAATGACAAATCAAGGAGGTATGTAACTGAGGATATTAGCAGACATATACATATCCAAATGTTTAACCGGTGGAAAATTCAGACACATCTCCTCATGCTGAAGGGTATTCTTGGTGGTTGTAGGGATTTACCAGGTTGTACTGTTCAGTCACTGCTTTTTGAGGTGAGGGTTTATTTGCTTGCTGAAAGAGGCTTTCATTTTAGTTTCGTGGGACTGTAAAGGTGCTCTGAAAAGCCTAGCAAAATGCACCTGTGATCTGTGCTGTTAAACCCTGTACCTGCTAGGACATTCCTTACTGTGGCATCTCCACATTCTCATTTGGTGCTTCAGATTTGGTGCTTCAGTATAAAGGAGGCTTTATTGCTTTCAGCCTAGGACACTCAGAATACAGATTCCTGAGGTTTATTTTATCTATCTAAACCACCTCTCTAAATGGTATGTGTGTCACTCAACACGTCTGCTAGTACATACAAACAAGGAGGACATTGAAGGACATTGCTGTGCCACCTAAAAATAACGTACCGCTACGTAGGTAAAATATATAGAGGAAATGCATATTCAGGCTTGTAAACAAGTTTTTGTGTTGTATCTGAGTAAACTTTTTTAACCAACTCAAACCAGATAGCTGCCATCCAGTTAAATTACAATAAAAAGTGATAGGAAGCCCAGATGTATTAATGATGTACTGATTCATTCATGCTTTAACTGTAAGGAAAACCAGTGTTTTTCTTCCTGTGAGACATGACTTATGTTTGTCATACCTGTTCAATGGGCATGTGTTAGGCTTGATGAAGCTGAACATGCTGAGAAATTAAAACATCATAAAAAGCATTTAATGAAGTTGATACTTTACAAATGCTAATTTCCTGGTCAAATTAAATTCGAATTTTCTAACAGTAAAAGCACCAGATAGAAGTGTCTTATTTTGTAGTTTAAAAAGGAATTTTTCAGTATGTGTTTCATTTGCACAAAAACAGTCTCCCCATAAATGAACAAAGTTTAAAAATCTATGTAAACTCTTCTCTGCTATATTGTGTATAATTTTACCTTTAAATTTGTATTTCTTTAGAGTCATAAATCTCAAGATAAAAGTAGGAATGATTATAGACATCCTGACATATCCAGTGTAATTAAAACTAAAGCAAATGCAGCACTGAAATAGAGAATGAACAAAAGCGACAAGATAATGCTTCTTGTTGGCAGAGTCCATACTACCACTCAAGTGCAGTTTTTAGAGATATTTGTCATGATAAAGAGGACAAACAAATTCTTACAATAATTACATGTATGAAATCATCACTGCAAAATACATGTAGCTTTTTTGTCCTGCAGGATATGCTTTGCTGCCTTACAAAGGTATATGAATGTTGAAAAATCTTATGTCAGTGCATAAAGAGATTAGTGTGGGCATGGACCATAAATCAAGTAAATAAATAAATCTGAGCAAGCAGTGCTTGACTGTTTGGACTGAAATACTGCTGACACTGTCATTGAAAGCTCTGCAACAGGGAGAGTCCCAAATGTCTTCCCTACCTTATGCTGTACCCTTCCTTCCACTTCTTCCTTCATTCTACAATACCCACTCTGTATTAGAGCTTGTCCAGACTGGGACCCCAGGAACTTTAACTCTCTACTCTCCTGTATATTATTTAGGTGCATAATAAAAATTAAAAATCCCTGTCTGAGATGTTGCTCAGGAGCTTATTACACGGATGAGCGACTGTCTAGGTGTGGGGAAGGAAGGATGGGTAAAAGGTGCCATTTGCTGCTCCAAGATGAGGGAAGCTTCTGGGTGGTGAGCTCAGAGGCAGCCTGCCTAACCTCTTGTACTCTGGGCAGTGAGCTACTCATGCAGGTCAGGCTACCTGTCCTGCATCCCCTTCCCCAGCTCACTCACTCCTTTGCTCACCCATGTTTGCCCAGCAGTTCTGGCAGACAGAAACTTCGCCTCCACCGTAGCTTCTCTGATGGTCTTGCACAGTGAAGAAAAACTCCCAGCCTTTCTTTTTACTGTGGCTCTTCACCAGATGCTCTCTTCCCTTTGCACTTCTGCACTTTCCCTGCTCTTGTTTTTACCCACCAGAAACATAGAGAGAGTTTTGTGCTTCATTGTGGACCTCAGCCCAAACCTAGCCCATTGTGGGTGGGACAAGACATGCCAGATCTTCTCCTGCTGCTGCTCCCCACCCATGAAGACCAGGTGGCCTTCGCTAGCACTTGACAAGGCAGCACAATAGTAAGTCCATGGTGTGCCTCAGTATTACAGACATGCGGTTCCTTTACAGTGTCAAGTCCTGTAGAAGTTAAAAAGCCCCCCTGGTGAGCTAACCCAGTAAAAAACATGGGTAGACCATTTACTTAGTAATCAGCAAATTAGTCTATATAGTCAGCAAATGTTGAGGCCCAAACTGATGATAAGATGATTTGCTTTCAAGTGTTTTCTCAATATTGTGCTCAGGATCAAGTATAAATTGAATAGAATGACCTTTTGATACTGAGTCAAATTGACTGCATTTGCAAAGAGTCTGTGGTTTCACTTACTATAAATTTTTGATATTTGGTCTACCACTGGTGAAGTGAATCCAGCACAACAGTATCTTATCATCGACTCTTAACACAGTCGATGGCACAATAGCTTGCTTGCAGATTGTTGGGTTTTTTTATCTTTTCCCCAGAATCAAAGATTACTATGATAGAGGGGAAGGATGCAGTTTACACAGATAAAATTGCAATGGCTTGCAAAATGTGGATGAATTTTGGTCAAAAGATGTAAAGCATGGGTTGCTAGCTGGATCCTCAAGTTCCTGAGATGAATAAGTCAATTAGTAGCTCTTCAGTTTATTATAGACTTAATTGCCAGGCTGTAATGGAAACTTCTGAACTGCAACAACTCGTTAGAAGTAATAAAAAAGTGACTTTGTGGTAGAAGAATATTCAGTAGGCTTTTTTAAACTGACATGTTTAGCTTAGAGCAGAAAAGTTAGATTTTTCACTTGAAAAGGTAGTCCATCTCACAGGAGCTATGACAGCATTACTTCCGGTGATCAAGGGCATAATGTTAAAGAAAAGCCTATTTGCAAATGGTCTGTGCTGTGGTTTTGTGTTGTGATGCTTTAATACCAAGTACTTGACAGAAGTTTTACAGTATCAGGTGAGCATCTCTCAGAGAGAAAGCAATCCGAGCTCAGTTACCAAGATTACACATAAGAACTTTCTGAGAAATATGCAACATGTTGATGATGATGATGAAGATAATAATTTTTATTTTAGTTTAGTTTAGCTTAGCTTAGTTTAGTTTGGTTTTATGTTGTTATATCCTGAAGAGGGGAGGGGGAAAATGGATGCTGCAGGTGCTCCCATCTCCTTCAGCCTGCGGACATTTTGCAGGTCCTTCCGGTGATGCCGTAATGTTCCTGGGAGCAATGCTGGGGGTTTATTCCCCTCCGAGACCTAGCTCTGGAAATTAGGCATGGCAGTACCTTCATTGTGTAGAATCACAATATTTTTTAACATCATTTTGCGGGAGAGGGTTTTGGGATGGTAGAGCACATTGCTTCAAGTCTGTATCTCGAGAAATCCAAGTGGAGTGAAGCTTTTACATAAATATGGATAAGTGCCTGGTCCTACAATTGAGATATATCTACATTCCGTATGAAGAGCAGTGAGGCTTCTGAAATCAGAAGACAGGCTCTGGATTCAAGTGGTCTTTGCCTGCAGGTGCATGTGAGGAGTATGAATATAGCTGTCTCCTTCAAGAAAAGAAAATATCTTGTTTCCTTTCCATACCCTAAAGGCATTTGCACAGGGGTGGTGATAATTAATCCCCGTATTTCTACTTCATATAAAGAAACCTGGCTGTAATTTTCTCCTAGTGGGACTCCATTTTGTTTTTAAAGATAATTGATAGCTCTGGACTTAAGCATTTCAATTATGGGAGTGTCTCTTGGGGACCAGACTAACAGACCTTGGAAAAATATTCTAATGCAAATGCATCATGTGAATTTTTACTGTAAGACAATGCGGGATGCTTAAAGACTTGCAAAGCAGTTGAACAGTAAAATGGAAGCTGAGAAACTCTCAAAATATATCAGGGCATGAGACTGATTGTGAGCAGATAAGGTGAAACAAGTGGTTCTCCACTTGGACCACTAATTCATCTTTGGCACTGGGTACGGCCAGCTCAAAGTTGAGGAGAAGGAGGCGCTTGCCTTGGGCAGCGCATGGAAAAGACAGCAAAATCAACATGACAGGGCTGTCTGTGCCATGCTATGGCAGGTTGGCTCCTTCTGCACCAGAAGAGGGAAAACTCGGGCTGTAGTTGTTCCCTTTCATCATCCTTGACTTCAGCTCTCATTTTTCTTTGTCATGAGTAGGAATACCAGCCTGCATCCTAATCCCTGTACACCTCCTACCCTCCCTGTGCTTCTGTCCAGCCTGTGGCTCCTTATCCTCTTGTGGCAAGGCTTGGTTTGTGGGGCTGGGGCTGGGGCTGAGACACCATCTGCCCCTACTCCTGCATGTTTGTTGACAGGAGGTGTTCAGGGCCTGAGTGGTGTTAATGAGCTTTTCAGCACCTCTGCATCCTTATGTGCAAAAAGGGGTGAATCTGTACCCCTTGTTTCTTAAGGAAAAGACAATCCTAAGGACACTCTTACTCCAAAATTCGTCATTAGGAATTAAATCCTGTTGGAAGTCCCTGATGTGCTCACAAGTCAATTTTGTTTGTTTGAAAGTAGTGCCATAATGTATTAGTATTTTTAGATCACTCAGATATTTTCAGCTGGAGGAAAATCTTTTATTTTCTTTGTTAATTGTGCTATGAATAGATCTTAGGCTGCTGAGGAGAAATGAGTCGATATGTTGAAACGATGATCCCTTGTGAGTTCTGATGTACACCTGGCTGCTCTGAATTGCTTACCAAGCTGGGCTGCTGGAGTGGTGACAGCTTCTACCAGCTGTGGATCTGTCCCAAAGTTTCCTGGGCTTTTTACGAAGATGTGGCGAGCTGCCACTGCTCCCAGCTCCTTGGGGCTGTGGATTAATAATGTAGTTTAGACCCTGATCTTTCAGCATGAATCACAATGGGCCCGTGCACTATTCAAATTGTCAGTAAAGAAACTTCAGAGCATCATCATTCATTAGCTGATTTCACTGCTTGAGGTACAGTCAGGAAAAGTTGTGCATGTGTTAATCGCAATTGAAGGGCAGAGGGGAAGTCATCCAAAGGGAAGATGTTGGAGATACTACTAATATTTTGAAAGAATTTTCTAAAAGATGGGCTTGACCCTTTTCTAGAATGGATCAGCATACCTGTGCTGATGACAGGAGCTACAGGATAATCCTGAGTCAGAACATCTGCATACTGGCTTCAAGGTTTTCAAGAAGGGATCACAGAAACACAGATGGGTAAGGCTGGAAGGGACTGCAGTGAGTCAGCTGGACCAACCTCCCTGCTCAAGCAGGGCCCTCCTAAAGCCTGTGTCACAGTATTGCATCCAGACAGTTCTTGAATATCTCCAGTGACAGTTTGTCCTCTCCGGGCAAACCTGTTCCAGTACACTGTCATTCACAGAGTAAAGAAGTTCTTCCTCATGTTCAGGTAGAACTTTCTGGGCATCAGTTTCTGCCCGTTGCCTCTTGTCCTATTGCTTGGCACCACTGAGCAGAGCCTGGCTCCATCCTCCTGCCACCCTCCCTTCAGATGCTGATAGACATTGATGAGCTCCCCTCTCAGTTGTGTCTTCTCGAGGCTGAACAGGCCCAGCTCCCTCAGCCTGTCCTCATAACAGAGATGCTCCAGTCCCTTCATCATCTTCCTCACCCTCCTCAGGACCTGTTCCAGGAGCTCCATGTCTCTCTTGTACTGAGGAGCCCAGAACTGGACACAGCACTCCAGATGGGGCTTCACTAGGCCTGAGTAGAGGTGCAGGATCACCTCCCTCAACCTGCTGGCAGTGCTCTCCCTGATGCACCCCAGGATACCATTGGCCCTCTGGGCCACAAGGGCACTGCTGGCTCATGTCAGCATGGACACTTGGTGTCCACCAGGTCCTTCTCTGCAGAGCTGCTTTCCAGCAGTTTGGCCCCCAGCCTGTGCTGGTGCCCGGAGTTACTCTTCCCCAGGTGCAGGATCCTGCATTTGCCTTTGTTGAATTTCAAATGGGTTCCTTTCTGCCCCTCTCTCCAACCTGTCCAGGTCCTTCTGAAGGGCTGCACAGCACTCAGGGATATTGGCCACTCCTCCCAGCTTTGTCTGATCCATGAACTTGCTGAGGAGGCATCTGGACGTTCATCCAAGTCATCGATTAATAAGTTAAACAAGACTGGGCCCAGTATTGAACCTTGGTGGACACCACTCATGACAGGCCTCCAATAGACCCTGTGGCACTGATTATGACCCTCTGGAATCTGCTGTTCAGCCAGATCTCAATTGACCTTGTTGTCCACTCATCCAACCTACACTTCCTGAATTTGCTTATGAGGATGTTGTGAGAGACAGTGTCAAAAGCCTTGCTGAAGTTAAGGTAGACAATATCCACTGCTCTCCCCTCATCCATCCAGGTAGCTGTTTCATCATAGAAGGCCATAAGGTTGGTCAAGCATGATTTACTTACCTTTAGTGAAACCATACTTGACTACCTTTGATCGCCTTTGTGTCATCCATATAGATGGAGATGGGCTCCAGAATGATGTGCTCCATCACCTTTTCAGGGATCGAGGTGAGGCTGACTGGGCAGTCGTTCCATGAGTCCTTCTCCTTGCCATTTTTGAAGACCAGGGTGACATTTGCTTTCTTGCAGTCCTCAGACACTTCTCCTGGTCTCTATGACCTTTCTTTCAAAGATGACCATGAAGCAGCCTCACTATGGTGTCTGCCAGCTCTCTCAGCATTTGTGGATGTGTTCTGTCAGGGCCCATGGACTTGTGGTTGTCAAGTTTTCCTAGGTGTTCTCTAACCCAATCTGATGGTAATGACAGAGATTTTTAAATGTTGCATGATTTTTTCAAAGGAAGAAAATTTAAGGATAAATCACATCATTGCTCACTATATGCACCCTAAAGGGATGCCTTGTAATGACAAGGTCGACAAGCCTCTGTTACAGCTCGATCTTTGGCCTCTGTGGCCCCTGAGGATTGCCCACAAGTAACAGGTATTACAGACATAAAATGCTAACCACAAGGTGAACCCAGCTCCATCAATAGTCAGAATAAGCAGAAGAGAAGGAATCATCAGGGGTAGAGGATTTAAATACCTTTGTGTCGGTAAATTATCAACTCATTTCACTGGCCAAAGAGAGACTATCTCTGGAGATATTTTACTGAAGGCAGAAATGCAATTAGATTGTTACACAACTATTAAAGTGTTTTCAGACAGAGAATTATTTTTAGTGCTGTAGAAATATTTAAGTATTAGAGCAAATCATGTAAAAGCAGAGAAGAGCACAGTTAGAAACTTTGCATGGTCTTTGGACTCCTAGATCACTCATATTTGAGGATTGGCTGATGTTCTGGCAGTTTACCTCTGTTGCATTCACCCATATAGAGTGACAAAAATGCCAAATTTTATTTCCTTTCAGAGATAATGGCATTCTGGATTTGTTGGAAATTTCTGTTGTCGGAAACACAGAAGCATGTGCACCCATTGGCATACTTGTGTTCCTTGCCTCCTTCATCTGGGAGCAAATTTACAGGGAGCAAAACATCTCTGGCCCCAATGTCTTTATGTTAACATAACAGTGTGATTCAGAAGTGATGCATAACTGCTTCTGCATTAAAAAGGCAAGTTAGCAACATGCAGTCATTATGAATTGTTTTCATAGAAGTTTAATAATTGCATATATTTGCCATGCTGCTTTACATTTGAGATTATCCTCTGGTCCTTTTTCTTATATGCTGTAGTTCATTTAGGTAGTCTAAATACGTAGGATCTGCTCCTGTAGAGAGAAGCAAATCCTTCCTGTAAGATCCTGTTTGAAGTTAGAGGCATGACGGAGTCAGTTGCAGAGAGCACACGGGACATCCTCTGGCCTTGGCAGAGATGGAAGGTGCTCAGCTCCTCCTGTTGCACCGAGCCTGTGTGATAAGCAGGTTGGATGCCAGTCTGAAATGTGAACTTCCGCGCTGACAGTGCTGAAACTGTGAAAGAGCCTGCATTTGGCCATGGCGTTGCTTCTCCCCAGTGCTGTCAACACCAGGACTCAAGCTGCAATAGCAAAGGAGAAAGCTGCTGCTTCGGTGATTATTTCTCAGACGTTGATGAACCCAACCATCTCTCCCTCTGCATCTCTCCTCAGCACCATTTCTGCTGTATCTAATAACTGTGTTTCTTTATAAATAGTAATTTAGGACGATTAAGAGCAATAGCATAGTTAAACCTTTAAGAGGTTATCTAGCAATGTCATTTTCTTGACTAATGTGTTCCTGCTGCCATTGTCGTTTGTGAATAGACATGTGTTAGCCAGCTAGTGTGCTTCATCTGTGGTGACTTTGATTTATTTGCTCTGTAAATTGGGACTGAAGCAATAATGGAAAGTGACATTAATTGTTTAACAGAGTCCTCTTTGTCACATCCTCTGCTTTCTCTGGGGTGTTTGAATGTTGAAACTTGTACAAAACTAATTGAAATTGCTGTGATGAGGACCGGTGTCCGCTCAACTTTCTGTTCTTGAATGTCAGTGCACTTGATTGTCTGTTTAAAGCATGAGAGTTGAGCAGCTAACAGCAAATATCAGGTTTTCTTCTGGCATGCTATTATTAAAGAGGGCATTCCCTGTTAGAAATAGCAACACTTTCAGTTTTATTGTCAGCTTTATAAGCTGCAAGGCTCAGCAGTGTGCCCCACCAGCTGAACGTGCTGAAAAAGTTTGTGGTGTAGGGCTGGGGGTCAGGCAGCCAAACCACCTCAAGAACACCCTAGGCTCAAGAGCTGGCTCTCACACCGTTCATCCCACCACCTGCAAGGAGCTTGAAATGCCATTGGGAAAATCACCGGTACACACTTTCTTCCCTGATAATGCCTTTTCTTGCTATTCTAGAAGTAACACCATGATTTTACTCTTTTGCTCTCAGAAAGTGGCTGTGAAAAGCTGGATTCAGAGCATGTTTTTATTCGCAAGGTGGCTCCCCTCCGTCATTTCCATCCTCTACACACTGAATTATCACAGCTGTGTGCATATGTCTGCTTAGTATGGTGGAAATCACGTGATACTGAAACTTGGATGCTTTTTCTCAGTGGACAAATGCCTTTTGGCCTTTCAAGTAAATGCTTCTCCTTAGCTTGCCTGAGTATTTATTTGTTTCTTGGAGATGATGCTGTAAGCACCAGAACAGTTTGTGCTCTGCCTTAGCTTTCTAGCTCAAAGACAGCTTTTATGTTAGAAGCCGTGAGGTGTGATTTGGCAGAGAAGCCTAGCAGGAGCAATTATCTGTGTGGTTTATGATCATCTCTTTTCAGAGTCTGCTAGATAAAAGTATTACTGAAAAAAGTTGTGCTAAGGGGATACCCAGATTCACTTGATTATTTTTTTTCCGAAGTGTAACTTGGCAATGTTTTGCTGTTGCCTTTTTTAACTTCTTTTTTTTGCTTCTTTGTTTGTCTTGCTGGTATTATTTGTCTTGCTAGTTCACTTTTAAACTTGAGATTTGAACTTAGCTGAAATTTTTTCACAGTGTGAACCTGGAACATGATGAGCTACTCTGAAGCTGGTGGGAAAACTCCGAATTTGCTATCACTTGAATCAGTGAAAGGCTTTTCACTTACTTTAATAGCGCTAAGATCAGCCTAGGAGTCCTAGATAATTGATCTGTCAAGATCAATTTCCAATCTTTCCGAAAAATAAATATAATGATTTTTACACAGTTCTATTTCTCAGTACTCTCAGCACTCAAAAAATCTGTACGTTAATACACAGTAGGGACTATATTTCATTAAAAAATCAGGGGGCACTTAAATTTACTCAATTTGACAAAAAGATCTCTTGTTGCTGAAATAAGATATAAATTAACATTATAGCCACATCTGATTAGAAATTAATCTACTTTTCGTAATTGCAGTCTAAATTAGATAAATGCATACAATAGTGCATCGCGCACTCAAATGACATAACTCGAAAGGACAACTTCAAAGGCAACCTGCCTAATACATTTCTTTAAAAGAAACCCAAACGACCTGTCATTTAGAACGAGGAGCTGTTTGTTCGGGTTTGGAGCAAGGACTTGCAGAAGTGTGGAAGGGAAACCTTTCCACCTTACACTGGACCGTATATGTGAGTGAGGTTTTCTGTATTTTCCTGGTGATTCATTTTAGTGTCCTGATTAGCTGTCTGTTTCTTGTAATTTTGTCAGGTCAATTAGCTGGTGTTCAGTGTTGAAAAGAGAAAGAAAGAGACAGCCTGGGCTGACACCATCATTAGGTGTCAGCATCTTAAGCTCATCCTGTAATACAATCCCTGAGTGATTACTTATCATTGTTAACACCTGATAAAAAAAAGAATTGTGGAAGAAAAGTAAACTAGCAATACACTACAAGTGCAAAGAGATTTCTTTTGAGCAGAGATGGATCATTTTATTGTACCTAATTACATCATCTGAGATTCTGTTGCAGATTGCTGTTTCAAGGGCTGGTTTAACTACGTGTTGTCTGCTTGTTCACATACAGAGGCATCGTTTTATTCCTTTTCTCACCTGGTTCCTCTTTTTATTTTGTCCTCTCCCACAGAAGATAGATGAAGAGAGCGAGGCAAACTTGCTAGCTGTTCTCACTGAAACACTGGACAGCATCCCTGTGGATGAGGATGGATTGCCTTCTTTTGATGCACTGACAGATGGAGATGTGACCAACGAAAATGCCACTAGCCCCTCCCCAATGCCCGACGGCACCCCTCCAACTCAGGAGGCAGAAGAGCCGTCTCTAGTAAGAACCCTTCCTACTGTTTAACAGGAATTGGATGTGCCTCTGGCTACCCGCTGCATGGGTATGATGTAGTCACAGTAAGGTCTGGACTTTTCATTTAGACTGGAGAGGAAAATCAAGTAAAGAACTGAAAATTAAGCAGGCGAAAACCCCCCACCAAATAGCCATAGGATGATTAATATGGCAGTCTATTAAAAAGTTGTTGAAAAGGTTGTTTTTAAACTCTTACGCTAATGGGGCTGACACTTTTGCTTTTATCATTCTGTTCAGATAAGTCGGGGTAATGGTTCTTAACTCATATTTCATTTCTCGGGGCTCTTTTTGTTGTGTATGTTTAGACATAATTTTTGGTGATCTGTGAAGAAAGGCCCAGTGAGTCTGTTTGGATGCAGGGCTGATTTTGTGCCTTTAACATTGATTTGACCAGTAAGCACCAGAGCAAAACTGAACCTTGGATGAGGATGTGGGTGAAACATTATATGCATTTTGCTCAGTAAATCTAGTTTGTGATGTGATTCTGTTTCTGCTGAAAGCCTCTTATCGCTGGCTTCAGTGGGAACAGAGCCAGATACCTGAATCTTGACACTGTATCCATTAGTCTGTTAAAGTTAATGTCTCTGTCTAGATCGGAGGCCTCTTCTGTCAAACAGATCACTGAGAATTTCATTTTGCCATGGATTCAGAAATCCAAGATCCATGTCGTTTCTACTTGTCCAGCAGTATACTGCAGTAAAGGGAGCAGAAATGTGCTGCCAAGCCAGAAAAAAATGAAATCTGTTTCCTCTGAGGAATATCAAGTCTTGCTTTTTGTTTTATTGTACTTTGCTTGCTGAAATTGATATAACTAACTTTAAGTAACTATGCAAAAATGTAGATAAGTCATTTTAATCCATAAAGATGTATAACTTTACTGTTTTCCTTCCACTTCCCTTTCCCTGATGTGTTTGTAGCTTAAGAAGCTCTTGCTGGCTCCAGCCAACACTCAGCTAAATTACAATGAATGCAGTGGTCTCAGCACACAAAACCATGCAAACACTAATCACAGGATCAGAACAAGCCCTGTGGTTGTTAAGGTACAAACTTAATCTTTATAATAAGGAGAAAAAAAAGAAAGTGTAACGAGGTCTTTTATGCTTTTAGCAACCAAACAAGCAGTAGATCTGAATGTGTTCTATTAATATGCGTACTATCTTGTAACTAATTAAAAAAAAAAAGTGAGTTACAGACTGGGTTCCAGAAAATCATCTGAGCTCCTTTATGCTCTGAATATTTCATTTAGGCCTTTTCTCTTGGCAGAGTTCAGTTGTAGTCACACCGTCTGTTACTCTTACCTACTTTATTAATACACAGAGTAGGACGAGGTGCGATAAAATTTGCTGATGGTCTGGTGTTGTTTATGAGTGACTCCAGGATGTGGGACTGCCATTTTCCCAGCTGTCTGAGCTAAGAAAAATGACACTGGATTCTTGGGAAAAGATATATATTAGACATTGACTGGATAGAATGGGGGGCTTAGACATAATTCTGTTAGCAGGCAGTATTAAACAATGTTTGTCTTGCCATTCAGTGTAACTGAAAACGGACCGTTTAGGGGTACTTAAGAGAGTTGTGAATACCGGGCCCAAGCAATCAGCAGCAAATTAGGGTTTAAACCAGCTTATTTTTTTTTCACAGTAAGGGCGCTGTAGGGTCTTGTTAGTTACATGTTGCTGAGTAGGAACATTGCAATGTAGGAGAAATGAAATAAAAAGCTGCATAAATGTCATTTAGGAATTTTAAATGTAATTTTCTTTCCTTGTTCTGCAAACAGTTATTCACAGCTCATAGATCTAGTACACTTAGACTGAGCACTTCATTGAAAATCTGATCTCTTCAGAAAACCTGTATCCATTCTGATAAGGTTCAGCTGACTAATTTTAGCTTTATTTTATTATTTTATTTTATTTTATTTTATTTTATTTTACGCTGTTTTTAAGACTGAGAATTCATGGAGCAATAAAGCGAAGAGCATTTGTCAACAGCAAAAGCCTCAAAGACGTCCCTGCTCTGAACTTCTCAAATATCTGACTACAAATGATGATCCTCCTCAGACCAAACCAGCAGAGAACAGAAACAGCAGCAAAGAGAAATGCACCTCCAAAAGGAAGCCCCATCTGCAGTCTCAGACAAATCATCTGCAGGGTAGGTGTGGGACTGCAGAATACAGCTTTGGTACCAGCAGTAACACAGGGAAGCTGAAGTACCATGGTTGGGAATACCCTCAATACTTCTGTTCTTTGGATTAGTATTATAAATCCAGCATCTCTTCTGTGTAATGAGAATTTTAAAACAGTATAATGAAGTTAGAATTAGTTAGCTAGATTTAGCTTTTAGACATATTTAATCCTTTTGTTTATTGCCCCCAGCCTCAGAAAAGGATCTCAGGAAAAGTTTAACAAATACCACATGGTAATACACCAAGCTAGCTGGAGATACTTATTCACAGTGAATACCACTAAGAGATCATTATACCCCTAAACAAGCTGGGCAGGCCAGTTCATTAGTGAGCTTCTTTCTCTTTTGCTAGAGTAAAACTGAAGGCATTGTTAACCTGCCACATAGCCCTTAAGAGACAATAAATAGTGCTCTCGCTGCTACAGAGAAAGCAATAAATGTGTCATTCCTGTTAAAGCTGGAATGCTGGTTTGTAATTTTATTTTGTAAATAGTTGAAAGTTTAGATGCCATCCGGATCTTTCTGTCTCATTTTTGGATTCTTTATGGTCAAAACATAACACTTGTGTTGACTTTTAGTATCCCCTGATGTGTAAAGAACTGGTCTATATTAGAAGTAGCTTCTGTGACAGTGTGCAAGAACTTAAAGCCTCCTCTCTCACTTTCTCTCCCTCTCTCTGTCTGTTTTCACAAGACAAAGGAAAGCTGTAAAAGCTTACAAACCTAAAGGGAGATTTTTAAAGTTAATGTATTTATATTGGCCTGGCATCTGGAAGGCCAGGTGCCTATCTCAGACACATCAGTGCAAATCCTGGATGACTCCACTAAAGTCAGTGGAAGTTACCTGTCTGCAACAGAGATCAGGATGTGACCCTAAACGTGTTGTTTGGTATTTTTAAAGCAACAGTTGTAAACTGTATGTTTTTTCTTCTTTTCCCCTCCCTCTTTCTTGCATTTCAGCAGCCATCAAATCTGTTTTCTCATTCTGCACTAGGAAGTATAAGCAAACTTAATAAAAATAATCTTCCCTTCCTGTCACTTAATATTGTTCTTGCAGCTGTACATTCTGACATCCTAAGTATGGGTTTTCTCCATTATGGTCTCAAATTATCTGAAAAAGATTTCTTGTAAGAAGGAAATCCAACCGCCCCTAAAGCTTCCTTATGCCAACTGCCACTCCTTCTGGATGGCTTCGGCAGTCTGCTTCACAGCAGAATCCACACTGAACTCTGCATGTGAAACCTGGGTCTGTTTCTGCAATGGTACTGAAAAACAGAACTGCCAGAAGTTACAGTGGGCTTTATTAACACTGTTGGATGTTAAGGTGGTAGGTGATAATGTATATAGTGTATAACATGCTATTATGCACGTGTGTGTTAGATGCATACATAGATGTATGTGCACACAAACATACATACAGATTATATAATCTTTCTATTCAGATCAGAGCTGCTTTTCTTCTCCAGCTGAGCAATTGTGTAGATTCAGTTCAAAGAGTCAGGGCACATTGGGTTGTGGAAACAGCACGGAGGAGAGGTTACCGAAGTCCAAAGGGACATAGAGCTAACTTACCAGTGCTTAACAGATGACTGTTAAGATGACTGTGATTTTAGTGGTCTTGCAGGTGAATTTGCAGGCAGAGAGAAATTACCTTCTTCTTTAATTTCTGCACTTTAATATACAGGCTTTTGAAATGTTGTTTTTTCAGCGCATTTACTTCATACACCAATATATAACTTCAATATCAATGGATTTGCATATAATACAAATACAAGAATATAATGCTTTCAGCTTGGACAGTCAATTCATGCAGAATCAACCTTGCAAATTTAACTGATATTTGCAAACCTGCAGTCATTGATTCATACATTCACTCAAAAGTACAAGAAAATTGGCTCCTTCTGTTTTAAAAAGCAATCACAGTCTGAGATTTTCTTTCAAAGTTAGGGAAAGCTCACAAAGAATAAGTCAAATGTTATTTTCCTTTAGGGTTACTGTTGCAAACATATTGCAAACCCACAGCAATGTCCACAAACGCATTCATGCCAAAGATCATCTGTGGTTTTGCACTGAAATTTTCCCATGAGGAAACGGAGTTCTTTTGAACCTGAATGTTTTCAATTTACAGGGACGAGCAACTTGATGTGAACTCCTTTTAATAAGAAAAAGCCCACACCACAGTAGACCTTGAAACTCTAATAAACAGGCACCATGGAAAATGATAGTGTCTTGGCTAAATATTTACACTATCAATAGCTGTATGTGAGGATGAATCCTTTGCAGGAAGAGTGTTTGGTCAAGCTCTTGCCTAGCAGTAAGAAAACTGATGGGTGTTTTGGTATGTGAACTTCTCAGTGGGAGAGCTCAGTGATATCTGCCTAAAATTAATACATGGGAGTGTGAGATAATGCCTTGGTTCTGTGCCCATCTCTGGCAGTTTTGCACTGTGCCTCAGTGCTTCAGAATTTAGTATGTGTATATTCTGATATGGGACTATTCTGTGGGACTAATAAGAGCTAGCATGAGACATTTTAGAGATGTAAATAGCTCTTACACATTCAGCTTCCTTAGCCTAAATTGGTTAAGAGTATGCAGATTTTTATTAAAAAAAAAAAAAAAAAAGGAAGCCTTTGTATAAAACTTTATTCCAGAGCCTTTTTGTAAGATCTGTTTTTTTAAGACCTCTAGGTAGCCACAGGAAAACATTCGTATTCCTAGATGTTCATAAATTATACACAAAGATGTGTCAGGTTACATTCAGTTTTGCTGCACCTGGTTTAATGCTCAAATCAGTGGCTGTGCTGGACCAGACAAATAACTCGTTGAGGTGCATCTCCTCACTCCAGCAGTGACTTCTGAGGAAGGTGAACCGGAGGTGAACACCTGAGCTTCCATTCCTAACTTTCATATGGGGAGGAGAAGAAACAATATGCAGCTCTTGAGAATTGAGTTAATTTTTTAAAAATGTAATATTACTTCAGGAATGCTCTAGAGCATATAAAAGTAATCAATTTGCATATAAAATCCCTTAATGTTGATGAGAGCTCCAAGCCTGTAACGAATATGAAATATGCAGTAGTGACACTCTGGACAAAAGATCTGCAGTGCAGGAGTGTTCAAGGGGAACATTTTGTCTTAAGTAATTAATCTGCAGAAGAGATCCCCTGCTGTTGTTCTTGCTACAATGCTCTCTGTGTTTAAAACATCAATCTAACTTCTGAAAAGTAAAATTTGCAAGTAATATAAATTTTAATTTTAAAGGAATCTTAGTTGTATTATAATATCCTAGTTTTTGGCTTGCTCTGAGAAAATACAATTTCGCATGAGTAAAAGCTGCAAAGACTTACATTTTTGTAGCCAGAGCTTTGTTTTTTGCCTGTGTTGGGATTGTAGCACTGAGAGCTTCAACCCCATTTTTAACCATCTGTGACTATGTCCGTGGTTTGTCATAGTTTGCAGGATAATTTGCAAAAATTTGGGCTGTAACTGGTTGGACTCTGGCCTCATAGAAACAACCTATTCTCAGTACTATATATAAAATTGTATCTTTTAGAAGTAAAATTAACTGAATATTCATAACGTTCTGTTACTTTGTAGTTATTCTGATGCTCCTGTTTCCAAATAAAACGTGAACTGTAGTCTAAATTAACTCTGAGAGAAATAACGTTTTCAGAGTGTATCCTATAGAGTTCTTCATTGATTTTTAGCATGTACCACTCTTCTTCTGAAGGGTTCTTGTCATTTGGGTTGTGTACTGTATTTCAGAGGTACAGTAATTGATGTAAATAATTGTTGAAATTTGGGTGCCCTTTTGGTGCTAGTAATAGGAATCAGGATGAGTCTCTTTATTTATCTATCTGAGATACACTGAAATGGCAATTGAACTATCAGAGCTCAGCCCTAACTGACTACCACAGGATTCCAGTGCCAAAGTATAAAGAAATGTTTACGGTATACATTATAGAGTGTTTAAGTATTGCATAATTGTTTTCTTTTTTCCTTTAGCCAAACCGACAAGTTTATCACTTCCATTGACACCCGAGTCACCAAAGTAAGTACTAAAAAGTGCAAACATTTATAAAAGGGAGGGGGGGTTCAGTAGATTTTGGCTACACCAACTCCATTTCAGCTTGTTTTTATAAATGTGCCCTGTCTTCCAGTGATCCCAAGGGTTCCCCATTTGAGAACAAGACTATTGAACAAACCTTAAGTGTGGAACTCTCTGGAACTGCAGGTGAGAAATGCAGAGTGGTGGCTCTTCCTTTAAGCATGGCTTGTGTGTGTTTGTTCACTGTAATATACCATAGGTATGCTGAGATCTCACAGAAGTCTCCAGTAGATTCACTTCGGTGCAATTTAGCATTACTTTTTATCCAGCCAGCTGAGAAGAAAAGTGTTTGGAAATACGGCTCCAAACCTACACAGGAGAGCATAATTTCTGAGAAAATATGAATGAAACTATTTATCTGTTATGCTTCTCCATTTCTCCATAGATTTGTGTACTGCTGAGCACCATCTTTCAAAGACAAACCCCACAGCACAGTGCAATAGATGTTACAGATGTTAAAGTTACGTCATTCAGTCTGTCTCCAGGCCTGTCTGGGCTGTACATGACTGCATGTTTCAGTGCTTTGTCAATTTTAGATTAATATGTCACAAATAACAGCTTTCTCCTCTACCACTGAACAACTGTTCCATAGCTTAGAGGTAATTTTTAAAAGTGATATTCATTTTGTATTCCAGCTTTTTCTTTATTTCTTCCATTAACACATGTCACACAACCTCCCTTGATCTTCTTCCTCCTTTCTGATCCCTGGATTTGTACTTTTTGAAGATTTGAGGATTTTTTGTCATGTAGTGGTTTAGTTCACACATCACCCATTTAATCATTCATTTAATCCATCTGCTCTTCCTTCTGCTGAAGTCAATTCCTTCAGACTCAGATCTGTTTCATGGCTTTCCTCTGAACTCTGTTTTGCCTCTCTTTTCCTGAAGTGTCCAGAGCTGAGCACAAAAGAACACATTGAGCTCTACCTGAGCTATTGCCAAGACCATTTTCTTTCTCAGTTGTGTAATATTGAAAAATAAGAGATGTACTTGGCATGTGTTTCTCTCAGGATAGCAGTAGATTGTAAAATATGTGATCTCTAGCATTGAGCGGGAGGGGTGTATTGTAAAATGCAGGTACCACAAATCAGCTTGGTGCTCCTAAATTCAGTGGCAGCAGGCCCAAGCACTGGGTTTGGGTAGGTGCATTGGTCTCTCACCTTCCAACAACCATCATTTCACTTTTTCAGAAAATTTTTCATTAGTTCAGCATTAAACCATGAACACCTTTCCCTGCCGTGTCCTGGAAGCTTGCAGTGTTAATCATTCCTCTCATGGCAAAAGGAAACATTCTTACTATCTATCTTCATTTTGCAAAATCAACACAAACATGGCAAAATTCACTGTATGAAGGAGGGTAATCCTGTTCAGTGCCAGTAGGCCTGAAGCATGCAGAACTCTGTTCCATCACTACTGAAGAGCAAGTCTGCACAAGGGTGCCCATTTGTAAGCACATGGGTAAGTCAGTGCTTAGTGCTGCCAACAGAAAGGGGCAGATGAGGTGACTACAGCAGAGTGGTACAAGCAGCCGTTGAAATCACTGAAGGAAGCAGTGTTTTCTCTCAGCCAAAAAGTCAGCAGCCTGCTTTTCCCATCAGCTGACTGGACAGAAATTGGGAGTCAGTCTGACCCCTGGATAGTCCTCTAGTATTGCGTCCATAGTGGCAACGGGAATGGTCTTGGTATTACCAAATTCATTCCGCTCCATCAGCTGTGCACAGAGAAGGAAACAAAACAGCTCCGTAGTTGCTTGGACAACATAACCAGGAGAACTGGTGCATTAAAATAAAGCATCAGAAGCTGTGAAACAGCACAGCTGGGCACATATGTAAACAGGAATGCTGTACTATGATTCTGTGAATTTTTTTCCCTTTTGGAAGTGAATAGAAGTTAGCTAGGAAATAAACTGATGATACTCAGGAAGAATAATAACTGGAGTCTGTGTGGCCAGGGAGCTGGGGCAGTGTTACCAAGCAGTGTACATAATGGTGGCGCTTGGACTTGATGTTGCGCTTGCTCTGGTCTTCACAATGCCTAGTGAGGAGGTTCAGGAGATCATGCAGTAGCTGTATTAATCTTTGCCTGCATATACACATAGTTTTTATTTTTACATTAATGTATGTATGTAAATCTGTAAAAAGATGGCTGTCATACTTTTTAAGTCATTTGTATTGTAGTAGTGTTGTGTCCTGAGTCTGCTTGTGCTGGAAGCAAAGTACATGACAGAAACAGCCTGGAGTACTGAAGAACTTACAGCATATGTGTGTAAATCATGGCTGAACTGGGACCCACTTCAGTTTAAAACACAACCAAAAATAAAATAAGGAAAAAAATAGTGGCAGTAGTGATTAATAATACCTTGAAGTTCTTTAGTGAGACCCTGGCAACTCCAAATTATATCCAGATAACCGCATTGCTCATTGTCCTTATATAGGGCAGCTTGCACTATACAAGCACTATTTATTGTAATTTAAATCGGAGTTACCTTGATCTCACTACCGAATTGAAAAGACCATTAGCAGTGCTGCTTGCACTATCGAAGCACAAAGTATTTTAATATAAATAGCAACTCTCTTGATCTCTCTGCTGAAAACAACATTGCTTCCCTCACTGATGAATTAACTATAGACTAGAAAAATAAATAAATAAAAGCATTTCCCACATGAGCCATCAATCTTCGTCACACACACATTTTGGATTCATGTATCTAAAGTCAAACTGAAACCATTCTCTTGCCAATGCTATATCTTGCTTTACAACAGATTTGTTAGTAGTCATGAAAGTAACTTTGTCCTCCTTAAAACTGTCAAAACATCGATTTGTCAAATTACAAGGAACAAATATTCTTTTAAGTGTTTTCATGCCACGCATAAGAATTCTTTCAATACTCTTAAAATAAGTGTCCTAAGTTCATTGCTATCTAAAGTCCTGTCTCTTGAAGCTGATTATTCTAGTGCTACTCTAAGGAAACTGGACCGGAACCTCATGATATGGAGGAAGTCCTAGGTGATGATAATGCAGTGAGTGAAATCCCTGTGTCGGATGAGTTTCATTCCGAGTAAGAGGCTCAGAAGAGGTCCAGCTCCCTTTGTTTCCACAGCCAGCTACAATGCCAGTGCCTTGCTAAGAGGCCGTGGGCTTGAACTTCTCCAGTGTCTTCCAGAAATGTGGAATGGTTCTGTGTCAGCTCTTTACTCTTTGTCACAGTCAGACTGGGGGCGGGGGGGAAGGGAAGGGGGCCTGTGCAAGCACACGGACTAGGAGGATGACTCACCTTCTGGAGATGGCAGTGTTTCTCTTGGCGGACAAGGGCTCCTCAATGATTGTTTTAGACTTTTGATTGTCTTAGACAAACTTCTGAATGCCAGATATTAGATAGCATGGCTTCTAATTAATCCCTCTCTGTTCTCTGTGTCTTCTTAAACCTTCACACCTAAATACTCAAAGCCAACATTTAAGTATATGGAGTCAGTTTACATGCTTCAGGCTCAATCAGTAAGTAAAAGATATTTCCACCCTCTTGGTGAAAAGTCTCTCATTGATACAGATCCCTGTAATTCATTGTAGTGTAAAACTCCTCACTGGTCTTGGGGACAAAATTTGATTTCTCTGAAAAGATGGCAGAAAAAGCTGTATGTACACAATCAGCTTGAAGAGTGATGTGGAGTTTGTGACCATCCTTGAGGATACTGATACCCTGCTATTTGCCTACCTCTGGATTTGTGTTACCTCTTACTTGTCAGAACAAATACTTAAAATCTGTCATCTAAGAGCTTCTTTGCCCTCAGAATGATTTCTGATAAAATGAGATGTGAGATGTAGAGAGTTGTCCAGAGGGAATAAAATCTCGTGAGTTATTTGATGTTTTCAGGCATCTGTGTTTATTCTCTCCAGCACTGACAACAGGATTAAACTGAATACTCAACAAGCATGTAGTTTTTTATTATGTGATAACTATTTAATTTTATTTTCCTAGCTTCTGCAATCTTGTGCCGTACAAACACTCTTCTTCTATGGAATTGAGCTGTTATCTTGTGGTCAGTGTTTAAAGGGGCCTTAAATAATGTTTCCCTTGACAATACGTTTTCAAACTCAAAAGGTATGAAAGAACTCATTTTCAATGCCTCTCAAAAGCCCAGTGCACATGTAGAAAGGTTCCAGGGCTGCATTCCTCAAAAGACACTAATTATCAGCCGCCTCAAAACACAGCAAACATCATCAAACATTTGAATGCTAAGTTATTGTAGAGATTTAGAAATATCAGTGTCTACGTAAAACAGCATTAAAAATCAGTCCTAAGAAGTCCAGATGTCACTTTTAATGCAAAGGCATTCCCCTAATTTCTGCTTATCAATTTAGCTGAGGTAAATGAGTTACACTATGGGGTTTTTTTTTTAAGTGGAGTTTTGGAATGTATTGAAAGTAGTTTCACCCTCCCAGAGACTTTCTGGAAGGAAGTTGCTTGGCCAAGGTAGCAGAGTTGGCACGTGTGCAAACACCTTTTGTTGCACAGACACAGGGAGGATGGTGCTGCTTTGGCAGCAGTGCTGGCAATTTGATGTATGCTGTTTTCTAGCACAAGATCACTGAGTTCGTAGTACATAGACAGAGCAAGGCAAAGTGCAAACGTACCATTTACCAAAGCTATTCAATTAAGGAAAAGTCCCTACAAAGAAAATGGTTTTATAGCATGTCATGAAAAAATACTTGCCTTTTACTTTAAAAAGAAAAAAGACTGTTTAAGGGGGATGATTGTAGAGTATGTACCACTTCTAACAGATTTGCTGTGCAGAAGTACATAAGTGTGAGTGATGTAGAGGTACTTGTTTATTATAGAGCACATTTCAATGCAGTAATCATAAATATTGCTAAGGTTGTGCTCTGTTGAAATATGACCTACATACTCTTGATTGTTTGTGTTACGTGATTTGTCTGACACCCATTACATTCTGGGTAATGGCAGCCATTTGTTGCTGTGCACAGCAGGCTCTTTTGACAAAAGAAAATAGGCAGCAATAAAAAAGCTATAGTCTGAATTACATTCTGCACAGCGCTGCACTGCTGAGAGTTTGTGCAAGTGTGTTAACAATGCTCTGAACTGCCTCTTGTCAGCCTTCAGCCTGTAATGGCCATCTGTCCTTCCATAAATCTGTCAAAACCTGCTAAGTTCAAGAGAGAGTACAGAATATACCTTGTACTGTCAACGCTTAAATGTACACATTGGGGAGAAATTGGTGCGTGTGAAATAATCCAGTGGTTATGGAGTATTGTAATGCTGTTGATGTGGGATCATGGCCCTCAGTGAAGATTGCCAGGGATTAGAGTGAAGATGAACAAGTGTGCAGCCAACTGGTTTTCTCAGAATTCATGGTTTGGAGATTGGTTCATGGGACACTCTGGAGGTAGACTCCGTAGAGGTAACAGGAATTCAAAACTTCACTCCCTCCTCCATCCCCCAGTGTAGGTTTGTTCAAAAGTTAAATGAACATTTTCCAACTTTTATCTGTTTCTACTTGCCTGTGCACTTCCTGCTTCTGCTGAAAACCAGGAAAAAAGCCAGAATGCCACGAGGAAGCCCTTTCTTAGGCTGTCCCAGCCCTGTTCTGCCAGCAAGGGAAGTGCCAGTAAATTTAGCTCAGTCTGTACTTTCATGAGGGGTTTTTATGGTACGGTTTTTTTTCCCCTTTCTGAAGATTGTTGGACTCCTTGTCAGGTTTCTGGAAATTGTTATACTGTTTGTTTTGCTTGCTTCCTGCCAGGACAAGCTTTCAAGAAGTAGAATTTGAAACAATATTTTATTTTGAATATTGGATTATCTCTGGGGTTTCTTTGCCTGAAATTCTTAAATATGCATGTTCATTGTGGAGTGGTTGTATTTTTGTTTCATTCTTTCTTTAAAACTACATCCGAAAACCCAGTAACTAACCCCAGAATTTCTCATGGGCTGTATAATTTCACAAGTAAAAGTGTCATTTCTAAATTTTTTTTCTAGAAAGCTGCTTACTGAAGTATTTGTTCAATCTGAGCCTGAAGTTTTAAATTAGAAATTATAAATTATATATTATATACAGATTTTTTGAATAGGACTGTTCATTTTAGCAAAAATTCATTTAGTACTCAGAAATATATGTCAGTGAGGAGGTGCATAAGGTATGAAATACTTAGAACTGTCTCAATTGAATATTTAGGAAGAAGAAAGAAAAAAATTGAGGACTCAGAGAAAATAGTTTAACAGTGATGACTGCACAAAATTTTTTTTAGTATTAAATTCAAATTTGGGGTAACTACAGTTGTAGGTTTTGTAGTCTTTGCCTCAATTTTCCTTGAATTTTGTGGCATTAGGCAGAGTCTTGGCATAGCCATGGGTAGCTCGTAACCATTTTTTCCAAACATTCAGCCAAAATCAAGCATCTCTCTCACATCAAGTATTCATGCCTTGGTACTTCTATTTTCTTATTTTCTGGAAGAAATTCATTGCAGATAATGCAGTGGGACTCCCAGTCTCCATTTATGCTCCTTAGGGAGCACTGTGCATTGATGGACACGTTTCCTTCTTTACAGCAAAACACTATAAAACATGTTCCATTTGCATTGATCTGCTGAGCTGTGTTGCGTGTTTAAAAATACAAAACAGAGCTCTATAGCCATGTTTGAAACACACATTTCCTGTAACTCTGTCTGCCCTCTCTTTTCATTCTTGCTGAGGAACTAATGGAAAGCTCATTGCTTGGGCTAGAAGTATTCTTGGACAGCATGAGCCTCTGGATTGCTTAGGGATGGTCTGGGTTGTCTTGGAGAACTCCCTAATCTCCGTCTATTTTGTTAAATTTTAAGCATATATTACTAAATTATATTAGTGTCAATTGGACAGAAGCAAATTTTTCAAACATAACATACTAAGTACCTTCCTGAAGAGAAATTATTTCCTGAACGGTGTCTGCTGTTTGCTGTTATTCTGCCCTGACATCTGGGGTTATCCTTCTGTAAAGTCTGAGGAAATTCTATGATTTCTACAGAAAATATTGGAAGTTATATTCTACCTTTATAAAAATAATGGGAAGATGCTGCTTCAGTTCCCAGGCTTTACTGGAACATGCTGTAGTCTTTCCTGCAATTTTGTCTCATAACAGTGATATAATTATGACAGTATGTAAATAATCCTGTTAGTTAGCAGTATAGTCATTGAATACTTACCTGTTTCATTTTGACTCCCTACTGCATGACTCTTACCAAGATTTAGTTCTAAATGCAGTGGTTCATTACAGTTGTGGTTGTCCTGTTGTTCATTTGGGTTTTAGTTACAGAGCCACATTTCAGGCAAAATGTATTAGTTATGCTTAAAGAATGTATTATATATACATATAATATATATGTATATATATTAGCAATGGTTTTCTAAGTTAATGAACTCTGGAGACAAAGAGTCATTGCCATTGAGTTGTAGGGTGGCTGTATTTCCTTGCATTTAAGTTCTGCGTCCTTTGGTAGCATTCATTTATTTCTCTTGGCCTTGCTTTTTTCCAGGTTCTTGTCTCCGATGTTCTTTATGTTTTTGATGGTGCCAGTCTTTTGACTTCTCATTTTTACATCAAAATCTATTTTATATTTAACAAAAACGTCTTTTGGGTTTTATCTTTTGATCTTTTCTATCAGAATCTACAGAGAGAGGGGCAGATGTCATGGAGGAAGGGGAGGGGCAGAAATTATGCTGAAGATTAATGGCAATGCATTAGTGCTATTGTTGTTACCAGGCCTTTGGTAATTTTATTCTCAGTATTAGTAGTGTTGAAGTGACACAGAATGGGTCTTGCTTTGTATCTATTTTAAGAAGCATATGAGCCACCTTTATAAACATTGTATGTGTGCTTAAAAGCATTCTGTTCCTCCTTTTACTCTCTGTAGGCCTAACTCCACCTACGACCCCTCCTCATAAAGCCAACCAAGATAATCCTTTTAGGACTTCACCTAAACCGAAGTCATCATGCAAGACTGTTGTACCACCTTCAAAAAAGCCCTGCTGTAGTGAGTCTTCTGGTTCTCAAGGAAATAACCCAATCAAGAAGGGTCCAGAACAGTCTGAGCTGTATGCACAGCTTAGCAAGACTACAGTACTGTCCAGTGGACATGAGGAGAGAAAGACAAAACGGCCCAGTTTGCGGCTGTTTGGTGACCATGACTACTGTCAATCTGTGAATTCAAAATCGGAAATACACATTAAAATATCCCAGGAACTTCAGGACTCCAGACAACCAGAATTTAAGGATTCTTCACCTGGGTGGCAGTGTCAGATTTGTTCCTCTTTAGAACAAGACCAGTATTTCAAGAAAGAGACTTTACAGACAAATAAGCAGGGATCCCATGGTAATAACAGAAAACAGCTCCAAGACCAGGAAATTCGGGCTGAACTGAATAAGCATTTTGGTCACCCCAGCCAAGCTGTTTTTGATGAAGAAGCAGATAAGACCAGAGAACTAAGGGACAGTGATTACAGTCATGAACAATTCTCCAGACTACCTATGTTTATAAATTCAGGACTAGCAATGGATGGTCTGTTTGATGACAGTGAAGATGAAAGTGATAAACTATGCTACCCTTGGGATGGGACACAAGCCTATTCATTATTTGATGTATCACCTTCTTGCTCTTCTTTTAACTCTCCATGCAGAGATTCAGTGTCTCCACCCAAATCCTTATTTTCTCAAAGATCCCAAAGGACACGCTCTAGATCAAGGTCCTTTCCTCAACGCAGGTCTTGTTCCCGTTCTCCATATTCCCGATCGAGATCAAGGTCGCCCTGTAGTAGATCCTCTTCAAGGTATGGTGCAGCAAATTCAAGTATGATCATTGTAGTTAATCAGACAAACAGCAAAAACATGAAGAAACTTAGAGGAAGGAAAGAAAAAAGGCAAGAAATAGCTTAATCCAGTGCAATTCATTCTATTGCTCCTGAGGTGATTAACTCTGAAGGTTAAGGGTTTGCTACAGAAACAGTTGTTTCCAATATCCTTTAAATTTGCCAGGTTTACACATTCTGAGTGGAGAGAGTCAGGTCAGAGGCAGAGCAATTGGTGAGAGATGTACACAACTAACCTTTCCCATTATCTGTGAGCTGCCTGATGCCAATCTAGCTGCAGCCTCTATCAGATGGAGTTGGCAGTGGCTGACTGCCTGCTTTGTGTTAGCCTCAATAAGGAACATTACCAGAGGGCCAGGAGGAGAGCAATCACTTGAGGCCCCTTAGTTGACTAGGAGATCGCAAACTGTCACTGGAAAATCCCAGTGGTAGTTTAGAAGAAATTGTAAGTTCAGGGAAGAGGTAGAAAATGGTGTCAACAGACTCAAATGGAATGACAGAGGTAAATGTGTTTCCTCCTGCAGATCTTGTTGCTTTTATGAGTCCAGCCACTGTAGACACCGAGCATACAGAAGTTCTCCCTCACGTGGAAGATCGCGGTCCAGATCACCGTGCAGTCGCAGACCCAGGTAGTGCCTTTGGCCTGCATTTGGTTTGCTTTGCAGCTGTTCCTCAGGAGATAATTGTAGAATCATAGAATCATTAAGGCTGGAGAAGACCTCTGAGATCATTGAGTCCAACCTCTGGCTAAACACCACCGTGTCAACTAAACCATAGCACGTTCACTCATTCCTTGAACACTTGCAGAGTTTGTGACTCCACCACTTCCCTGGGCAGCCCATTCCAATGCCTGACCATCCTTCCAGTGAAGAAATTCTTCCTGGTATCCAACCTGAACCTCCTCTGGTGGAGTTTGAGGCCTTTTCCTCTTGTTCTGTCTCAAATTGCCTGGGATAATGAAGCATTCTAGAAATTGTATTTCTAATTTTACATTTACAAATGCAGGTGCTTGATTTAATGACTAAGTTATGTTTCCTAGATATGACAGCTATGAGGAATATCAGCATGAAAGGCTGAAGAGGGAAGAATACCGCAAAGAGTATGAAAAACGGGAATCTGAAAGGGCCAAGCAAAGGGAGAGACAGAGGCAGAAAGCAATTGTAAGCACTGTGAAGATAACTTTCATGTTGAAATAGATCTGTTTCTTTTTGTAGATTCTAATGCTAGAATTCAGACTTTATTTTCTTTCTTTTTTATAAAAATACAAAAATTTTTTTACGTGTCTTTCTTAGTATTTCTTGTTTTAAGCAAATATGTGTTTTCATAATAATTTCTGTTTTGGTGTCGCACTACTAATTTTTTCAGGTTCTATAGATTGCAACTCTCTGAGTTTTTCACAATCAACAGATACAGAGAACTTACTAGAAAAAGGGGTCATCCCAGACTAGTAGAAGAGAACTAGTCTATTTCTTATACAGATCTATCAGTGAACCTGCCTTTTATACTGTATTTCACTTACCAGACATACGCAATATAAGGAGTCAGCTGATACACCAGTTGCTGAACTCTCAGAGTGGCTGTAATTGTCTATACAGAGGGTGCGGACAACAGAACTCAAAACTGGGATCTAAAGACATGACTTGAATTATAATTTTTTCAGTGTCTATGATTTGGTTAATTTTTAAGTTACTTTTAGCAAAATAGTTTGAAGACACAATGCAATTTAAAAATGTCACTTAACACTGGCCCTCTCATAATGAATATGTATTATTTAATTATTTTGTTCATCAGTGTTCTCTATGGAACAACTGAAATACCTGAGGCAAAGGAAGGATAAGCAACTCTCTGGGCTGTTGTAGCAGGAGGACAGAAGGAAGAATGGGTATTAAATGGACAGGTGGCTTTTGCCGCTTTTGAGTTCCCCATTGGCAAGTGCATTTTGATAAATTAAACTGGGAGCTGCTGGACTCCTCTTGTAGTTGCTAAGCCCACTTGGTAGCTCACCTTAACATTTGGATTTTCTGTGTCCTGCTCTTTCCATTCAGTTGTACCCACACGGCTCTTCTGGTTGTGCTCTGGCTCTTGCATGAACTGCTACAGACCAGGACACTTCACCTTTGTTCCCAGGTTTTCCATTAGTGCTCTATCCAGAGGTCACCAAAATTAATAGGTCTTTTTCCCAGTGCCATTAGTGGACTTTGTAGCAAAAGGTGATTTGTCACACACTTGGCAGCATTTCTCTTAATGCACCTACAGAACCGGGAGTGTGTAGAGATTCACAGAGACTGGCATGGTCTACAGCAATGAGAAGTTCTGGGAGTGAACAGACAACTTTATGGTCTGTTTTTTGTCTCTGCTACTGTTGCTCTTAGTGAGCTTCAGCAAATCATTTCACTTTTCTCCGTTTCAGGTACCCTATCCACAAAGTGTGGGTGATAGGTGTATTTTGTAAAGCACAAGATTTAGAACTATAACATGCTCTGCTGTGCTGCTCTGAAACGCAGTGAAGGCAATGCAGTAATTTTGTTTGGCTTCAGACAGGGCCATATTTAAGTCAATTGTTGCAGTTAGTTTTAAAATATCTGGCTTCCATCTGCTTAGAGATAAACACTACCTTCCAGCAATCATAACTTACACTGGCTGTTCTCTTTTAGAGCTACCACAAATTAGAGATTCAAGCAGACCTCTGTCATGGGTGTATCTTGCTACTTCTCAATTACTGTACTTTACCCATATAAATAAACATGAATCCTGCTGAGGAGGTAGAAAATTTGATTTAGTTTAAAACAAACAAATATTTGGCAAGTAGCTAATCAAGAGAAAAGGAAAAAGGAAAGAAAAGAAACTTTAAAAGCCCCAGATATGCTGGATCATACTTCCTGCATTAAAAATTCTAGACAATTCAAAACCGAGTTTGAATTTATTTTCTTTCTAAAGTGAGCATTTTCATTATAATTAACTTAATTAATGGAATTATTTATTAATAAACATAAATAAATCAAAACTAAAAATAAATATCTATAAACAGAACATGGCAAAAATTTTAAATCCAGTCATCCATGTGAGTTCTGCAGGAAATATAGATTAAATCCTATTAACTCCTCTATACAAAGTCTACCAGCACTTTTACTTTAAAAATCTTGTTTTGAATTGTGCTACTTTATAGCTTGTGAAAATGGGTAAAGATTAGGAGACAGCAGAGAAAAAGAATCTGGTCTCATGAATTCAGTGATAAAATTTGTATTATTTCTAGTATTCTCTGCTCTTTTGCTTACACCTTTTGGTTTATGGGGCTCTTTTGTGTTACTTTATTCATTCTTGAGGGGCTCAACTCATTTATCGTTCTGCCACAAGAATGTCCTCTCTCTCTTTCCTTGAGCTCTTTCTAAAGTCCCATAAATTTAGATTTCTTTGCTCTCTGTATTGGGGAATTTTTTATTTTCTTTCTAGCCCATTCTCATGCTGCCAGCACTGATTTATGGCCACATACCTCCAAATACTGTTAGAAGAGTGGCCCAAAGACTGGGAAGTACTAATGCCTCAGTTATTACACAGGGCAGGTGACTTTCTTCATGAGAAGCACCGTGCTAAGATCTCAAGAGTTAGTTGTAGAAAGGATGCACAGCAGAAAATGAACAGAAGTTATAAGAGAGCCAAAAGTCATCAGGTATTGTGGAAGCAATATTTAAAATTAGTCTCTGTGGGGCAACAGGCATGGGAAATCTAGGAAAAAGAAATGAGAAAAAAATCATATTGTAACATTTTAATCTGTCAAAACCATATGTGAAGCAATGCCCTCTGATTGCGCAGGCACCTTCTATTTTGGCAGACGTGAAGACATATTGACAGAATGCTGAGGAGGCTTGTTTTAGAAGCCTGTGCTCATGCTATGTGGCACGGGCACGTTTAAATGGCTGCCCCTTCAGTCTTGCACACAACACCTTCGCTGTAGAACATACAGAGCTGGAAGCTTGGGATTAGTATTTTCCTGTGTAGATTCCTGAACTCCTATCCAGAATTACAGCTGTATACAGGTGATTTGACTTCAAAAGATACTGTGATATTTGTCTCATCTTCCTTTTCCTCTCTCCTCCTCTCCAGTTACTGGAGATTCAGTGCCTTTTTTGTGGATTGAGGTCTTAATTTTGAGCAAGCATACTTGAAAAACACAGTCTGAGCCTACAAGGTACTTAGAGAGTAAAAAAAAATATTTTTTTCATTCATTCATTCATTTATACTTGTGATTGTGATTCCTTTCTGAACTGACCAAATGTTAGCATAGTTTAGTTTGATCTTGATTTGTTTTATTTCACTGGGTCACGATTTTTTTTTAGAATGGATCCTCACTGAACATAAGAATGGTCTGCCAGCAAGACCTTAAACATATAAGCCAGGTCATAGTGGAGACATATGGATTATCAAACTTGAGAAGCACTGCAGGACAGGACAGTCTACTTAGTGCTTTGTAGAAACTAGGATCCAACCCCCAACCAAGGCAGATCACAGTGATTTGCCAAGGGGTCTGAGGACCCCTTTTTTCTTCTGATACACTCCAGGAAATTTCTGAGCTGTGTGGGCTTTTGCTCCAGCAGTTCATCAGACCGTGTGGCAAGTACTTTTCAAAGCATGGCACCAGAAACAGTGACCACATTCCAGTTCTGCAGTCACTATTTGGTGATTCCTCATGGATACGGTGCAGCAGAGCTGGAGGTTAAGATGTCTGATGAGCAGCTTGGTGTTGTGGCTCTCTGCTACTCTGCCACTCTGGCTATGATACTGACTTACAGTCACATCCTTCATGCAGCTCATTTACTGTGTGCACTGGCTACTGCCAAGAGGTGTAACAAAATCAGGTTATACTTGAGTAGAAAATGACGATTAACATTACTACTTTTCATTCCAAATGCTGACGGCCTCTATGAGACAAGTATCAAGAGTCCCAGTCCCAGAGAGCTTACAGACATAAGAAGATAAATGTGCTGAGGCCACTGCAGTGGAAAGAAACACATGGTTTCAAAGAAAATGAATTGCTCTAAAACAGGAAGGCAGGAGAAAGGTGGTTTCCTAAGTGAGTGTTTGCCTTCTCTAAAGTCTAAAACCAGAGTCAGCCTATAATGGAGTGCATTTCCACTTAAGAAGGATTCAATGCGTGTTGTATATTTAGTTTGGATTTTTTTTGTTGTTGCTCATCTTGATGGCCTAGATCCTAGGTACTCTAATTTTGCTGTATATGTTTCTGAAAATGTATCAAATGGATTGCCTAAATTTTGAGTTTTACTGGTCCATCATTATTTTTCTAGCAGTCACCATGGAGTGTCTGAACAGTTCAGCCCTTGGTTACCCACACAGCAGCATGTGATAATAATCTTGGTTTTTTCCTTTTTCCCAGTTCTTGTGATTTTTGCTTTTTGCCATTCATACTTACTCACAGGCCATATTAATTTTTCTTTACTCAATCTAAAGAATTGTTTTCTCATTATTATTACATCAGAAGCTTAAGCTTTAATCACATTTTTCCACCCATAGCATTTCTATTTTTACAACTCTATCCAACCAATCCCATTGCATTTTCAAAATGGTATTTGGCCTTCAGCTCTAAGGATAAAAGTCTTCTTGACTTTCTGCTGGAAGAGAAGTCATTTGGCACAGAAGGCAGCACAGGCATGGGGTATGCACCCAGCCAGCCACCTGTCCTGGAGCAAGCAGCAGAGCCTTTACGAGCCCATAGCAGAACCCAGCTTTAAAATGCTCCTGGATTTCTTGTCTCAGCTTCACATGAAGCATTACCTGGCTCTTGGAGAGCTAGGTATGCACTACAGATGTACAGGCAAAAAAAGACAGGGAAAATGGGAACAGCAGCACTGTGTGGTGTTACCTCTGGAGTGGCTGCCTTCAGTTCCCATGGGCCCTGCTTAGCAGCACCATGGGCAGGCAAAGCAAACAACTGTTGGGGGAAGAAGCAAAAGAATACCAGTGAAAACTAATACATCTAATGGTCTGTGTTTAGTTCCTTATGAAGTAAAGACTTAGGAATAAGGGATCACAAAGAAAATAAAGTTTTGAAGGAATCCTTTGCAAGACAAAAGGATCCTTAGCATCAGTCAGTGTTTTGGAGGATGAGCAGTCCCTTTAATTGACCCTTAGAGGTGTAAGGTATATCCAGGTCTTGTTTTTTCATATTTTGATATTCTAATGCTTTAGTATTTTCATTTGACACTTAAAATACTGCTTGTCACTCTGAGATTTTCTGCCACATCTTCCTATTCAAATGTTTTTACTGCAATGAAGAATGAGCAAGATTATGAAAAAAGACAGACATGTTAGGCCTGAGGGAGTTGACTGGACTATTCTTTTTCTCTTTTTACCTGGCAGAGCAATGAGCCACACTTAAGGCTTATGATGCAAAGTAAATCATGTGCACTTTTGGGAGGGAAATACGAACGAGTACCTTCTGGAGTTTCCTGCAGGTTCACTCTGCCCATATGAAATTGAAAACGAAAGCTTTTCTCTGCCATTCTCTAGGTTTCCAAGTCATCTATCATATCCTCTAACAACTGCAGAAAACATCTTACTTAATATGCACATACAGACTTACACATGTAACTTATTATCAAAAAAAGGTCTTTAGCATTTGGAGGTGTGTTGTAATTTTGTTAGGCTTCTATAGCTCTTATTATTAATGGGAATAAAAGGGAGGTGTCTCTGTGAATATTAATACATTCTTTCATAGTTGCTTTAAATAAACCAGAGTTAACCAAGGCACAGACAATACTGTATGAATCCTGTGTTCTCTGGTATCTTATTCCATCATGGCACTCTGCTTAAAAAAATACTTGAACCCATCTCCTCACATGTGCACACTGGAGGACATATGGTGCATTTCAGCTTTAAATTTGAATTTCCTTAATTTTGCAGGTTTAACTTATTCCCTTAACGGTACTTTATCAGGCTTTTTTTTTTTTAATTATTCAGTTTTGGTTTATTACAGTTGTCTTAAAGGGATATTAGAGATATAAAGGTTATTAGAGGGATAGAAGAAGAAAAAATTGCACAGGCATGCAGGCAGACTTACGGAAGAGCGTGCAGTAGATATTTCCATCACACTGTAATATAACAATCTCCATGTCAGTGAGTGAAACATTATGTTTTTTTCAGTCGAGATGTATTATCTCAGCTAAAGTATATTAGACAGTCTGCTGTGTTATGTTCTGCTCCATCTGGTCAGTCATTTAGGTTCAATAGGAAGTATCAATGGAATTGTTTCTTATCAAGTGTTTCAGTGCGGTTAAATCCTTGATTTGGTAAAACAGTCTGAAAAAGTAATTACTGTGCATATGCAGATTTTCCTGTTTATGAACTTTATGGCACCCAACCATAGTGAAAGTAAGCAGAATTAGAACGGGGAAAATGGAAGAAATGCGGATTTCTGTAAATTGCACTCTTCGGTCCCTGGTTCACAGAAGCCCTACCCAAACTCCTCTGTCAAGAAGGTCAGGGCTGTGGACTGGGACACAGTGGAGACAGAGATAAAAACCAGCAGCTGTCTGGGGAGTACTCTTGTGCCCTAAATGTACGGCTACCCATGAGCACAAGTCCCTTCTTTTAGCCATGCTAGCTTCTCCAAGCTGCGCTGCCATGGCGGAGAACAAGGGCAGCTTTTGGACCCTGCACTTTGGAAGGTGTAACATTTTAAAATGGATGTGCCTGTCCCCGCATGCTTACAGAGGACTACCAAGGCACTCACCATGATTCCTTACATAATCAAAAGAGGCAGTAGTTTCAAGTATCTAAATGAGATCCTTAGCTGATCCCACTGATTGAGGAGAGCTTATGCATACCTTGGTAGAGCAACCAAGGACTCCACTGGGCTGACCAGGAACCCATAAAGGGCACAGGTAATTCTTGTGCCATTGGTTCATGGGTAGAGATTTTGGGTAGGAATGTTTGATTCTTGTGTCTCTGTTTTCTGCAGCTTTAAACTTTCATTTCTCAGGAGCTTAGAGTAACTGGATCTGAGCCCCTGAGATTTGTGAGGTCAGGAAAAGAGTCAGCGAAAATAGTTTACTGAAAGCGCTAGTAAGAAGGAGTTTCTGTTGGGAGACAGATATTTTAGTGTTGTCTTCCTGCTGCAGGAATTGTTTATTTATTTTGCATTAAATAGTTCCTGAGAGCAAAGTGCTCTCCTGAGAACAGAAAGACAGGATTTTGGGCACCCCTAAGAGTTCTGATGGTCTCTTTATCTCAAATGAATGAACTTCAAAACAAGTAAAGAAGCAACATCAGTATAATTTCTGGTTTTGCATGTGTTTCGGTCTGATCTCAATTGTATTGTCCATGGTCCAAGAATGACTAGTGCTTTATGCCTCTGTGGGGACTCATGGAAAAGATACATTTCGTACTGTATCTGAATTGTAACACTATAAACTACCTGTCTCTTCAGGCTAGAATGTTTCTGAGCAGGAATGCAAGTCTATATTTAGGTCCCTAGTGCCTTTTGCATTGCACAGTTGAGGTGCCATTAGCCTTTAGGCACCTCCAGGTTACGATAGTCATGAATTCTCAGCAGTCGTGTAGCTCCTTTGGCATTCGGCACCTAAATTCTGCACAAGTCTCAGGTGCCAAAGTTGATGGTTTAAACTGACATTGTACCACTGACTGACAGATTTACGCCAGCTGAGAATGTGGTGGTGGTTCGATTTATGGGACTACTGTGTGGGTGTGTAAGGGATGAGCAGTAGGGCCAGTAGTGCCAGGCCAGAGGCAATTGGAGACAGGAAGGCTGAGCATCCAAGCCGTGTATAGCTGGTGCTTCTTTGCCCTGATTACCTTAAGGTCAGTGTTTTAAAAATCTCCTTTTTCTGTTTTCTTTTCTTGCAGCTCACAGAATAGGTCTACCCTTAGAAAAGTGTTTATCCTAAAATTCATGAAGTGGCTCTTAAAGGGTTTCCTAGTCTTTCCCTCATTCTGCTGAGCATATGCACTAAGGAAAGAATGATACGACCATGACTTGATTGTTATAAAAGTACCTGATGCTTTGTTCCAAGGGTTGAAAGAACATGGAGAAGACACCATAGCCTAGGGACTTCAGTCAGATGGTTTTTATTCTGAATAAACAAAAAGGTGGTGGTGACTGCCGGATATATTTTACTTCCTGTTATTGTCCCAGAAATACTTATTCTAATAAAAGACATGTTTTGGACCCAGTTCTGGTTTCTGCTGGCATAGAGTTAATTTTCTTCTTAGTAGCTGGTACAGGACAGTGTTTTGGATTTAGTATAAGCATAATGTTGATAAGACACTGATGTTTTAATTGTTGTTAAGTAGTGCTTACTCTAAATGAAGGACTTTCCAGTTTCCCATGCTCTGCCAGGGAGCAGGTGCACAAGATGCTTGGAGATAGCATGGCCAGGACAGCGACCTGAGCCGGCCAAAGGGATATTCCATACCATATGGCATCATGCCCAGTATATAAACCAGAGGGAGTTGGCTGGGAGAGGCAGATCACTGCTTGGGGACGGGCTGGGTGTCAGTTAGTGGGTGCTGGGCAATTGTAGTGTGTAGCACTTGTTTCTCTTGGGTTTTATTCCTCTCTCTCCTCTTTTCATTAAAATTACTATCATTATAATTATTACTATTATTATATCTTACTTTGTTTCAGTTATTAAGCTGATCTTAACACAGGCATTTTACCTTTTTCTGCTTTTCCTCCCCATCCCACCGGGGAGCAGGGAATGAGCTAGGGGCTGTGTGGTACTTACTTGTTGGCTGGGTTTAAAGTATAAAAAATCTTAAACAGTTTGCCCTCTATTTTAAGGTATGGATTATGGTGGAACATGATTGCAGGATGAGTCAGCTATTGAGTCATATGAGCTTATAACGTTATGCTTGTAATACTTTGTTATGTCTGTGGTACTCTTATGCAATTATTGTGTTACTTTATGCTGCTCTGCAACTAAGATGAGTTTTGATCAGTATTGTATACGTGGCAAGAGAAAGGGAGCTCCTAGTTTGGGAGTTTGCAGTCCTGGAGGGGAAGTGGTAGAAAGGGTGAAAGGGAAGAAGGTGCAATAGGATACAAAGGGAAGCATCTGTCAGTGTACAGCAGAACAGTAACAGCAATCAGTGAACCTTTCCAGGAGCACACTGCCTGAAAAATGTAGTGTCATGTAAATACCTTAGATGCTTTCCAGGAGAGAACTATTTAACGTACTTGCAAGATGCAGTAGGTCTTCCACAACAGATTGTTTCTACAATTATGCATCCTCTGCACATCTGTGTGTGTTTGCATGCATGTATGTACAGGTTCATCTCTATTACACATTTTTTAAAAGTACACCTTGCTGGTTGCTCTTTATCAACAGGAAGAACGTCGTGTGATTTATCTGGGTAAAATCAGACCTGACACAACCCGAACAGAACTAAGGGACCGGTTTGAAGTTTTTGGTGAAATTGAGGAGTGCACAGTAAATTTGCGGGATGATGGGTAGGAACTTTTGAGATTATTTCGTGTTTGAGATCTATTATATGTAAATGTAAAAAAATATGGCAATGAGGTTACTGGTATGGGAGTTACCAGTATAAGTCCTGTGACAGATGACATGCTGAGTTCAAAACCTTACTTATTTTCTTTCATCCTTATTTATTACTCTTGCTAGTTGAGATTTCCCTGTCCCAGAAATAAGTATTTAGCTGCATGACAGGACAATCATGCTGATAAATGGATGCAGTACTTCTGGCATTTCCACTGCTGGGTCTCCAGCAAGTCTTGCTTTCAAGAATGGGTTACACTAATGTGTGTTAACTCTTTTCAGCTTTTGTTCACAACTGTGTTTTTCAATGGCAGAGACAGCTATGGTTTCATCACCTACCGCTATACTTGTGATGCCTTTGCTGCTCTTGAAAATGGATACACTTTACGCAGGTCAAATGAACCTGATTTTGAGCTGTACTTCTGTGGACGCAAGCAGTTTTGCAAGTCTAACTATGCAGACCTAGGTAGGTATTTTGCTCTATGTGAATTAAAGTACATAACTGGAATCTTGTAACTCATGAGAATTTAGGGTTTGCTTCTTTTTTGTTTACTGCTGATATCATTTAAATTATTGGAGGTGTGTTCAAGAAAGTGGTTTTCACTTGCTGTAAGAAGTTTAAAAGTCTTCTAATCTGAGCTGGCTTCTTTCAAATACTCCAAACTGTGAATATTAAAGCCCATTTCCATAATTATGAAAAATAAGTGCCCAGTATTCAATAATACATTTCTAAGTAGAAAAGATAGCACCGCAGAAAACTCCCACATGCTTTACTATTTATTGCTATAACCGTTTGATTCCAATACCTCATTTATGTATATGAGTGGTAAACAGAGGACAAAGTAGATGCCTCAATCCAAAAACTTCATAATGATTCTTAATTTGCCATGAGTTCTGTTGTAGATGGGCAGAATTTGCCAGGGACGCTCCTTAAACGTGATTCATAGTTGCTCAAGTTTGAGAGGTAGAAGAGCCTGTGGCCGAATCTGACCATTAGTGTGGCAAAAGCCACTGATCTCAACTGGTGATTCTAAAATTGTGCATAAGCATCTATGTATGAAGGTGTCTCCTTGCAGAGCCTTCCAGTTATGATATAAGAGGCTCCAGCCTGTCGAGAGCTTAGGAAATCTCTTGGTGTTTGCAGTTACAATGATGTGGGTCTTTATGCACACCAGTCGCCAGCCCCCAGTAACCTGTGATAACTCCAGTCCCAAGTGTGCATGCTGACTGTGGCAACACATCTGGGTCTCTCTGAGTCTTGCCTGGGCAAAATGTGTGCTTCTGTCCCATGCTCCAAATCAGGGTGTGGTGCTTCCCCTTGCAAGGGTTTTTGGAGATGTTCAAAGTCTTACAGCAGGAGTACTCATGTTAAGTATATGCATAAAGAGACTATGCAGACTACCAAAACAGCCTCTGTAATATTACAATATATTACAAACTCACCTCTTATTTAATTACCTTTTAAAATGTAAAGTATTCAATAAATGTTAAACCTTTCCTAATACCTGTACAAATAGACTAAAGGCATGGGAAGTACTCTTTTCTGAATAACACAGCAAGGCACATTTTGCTGTTGAATCTATATTAATCAGATATAGTGGATTTTTTTATGAATAAATGACCACAGTCATTAAAATCTCTCATAACCCTGTAACACAGTGCTAATGAAATCTTGTATGTGCTGCCCTCGGCTTTGTACAACGCAGGAAGTGAATACAGATATATTTTTTCTAACCAATTGATGTCTTTTCAAAATAAATTATAAAAATGATACGCATTGTTCACAATGAATATGCTATAATTCACTTCAGTGGCTAAACAGATAATGTAAAGCTAAGAAAAGGCAATTGACTACTGAAGAGATATAGGGTTGATGTAGAAAATATAAAAGGTGGCAAGGCATTTGTTGAAATGTAGGCTGATAAAAACAGTAAAACCAGATTGAAGTCTTGCCTTGATTTGACTTATCTTCAGCAATAGAAGCCAAGGTCATCTCTGTATCTCAGAAAATCTGGGGTTTAAAATAAGTTGTCTGAAGGGAACCCTCTTGAACATTATTCATCGCTGGGAGTATTCCCTGTCAGCTCTCTCCATTGTGAGTGGGATTCCCAGAGTATCTGTGAGCAGACTCTTTTCACTTTGTCCTGCTGACATCTTGAGCTTCTGTACTTCAGACTGCATTCCCTGTATTTTGCAGAGTATCTGATAGAGCAACATAAGGAAATGGCAGGATGAACTTTAAAATTCATGAGCTGGTACGAGGACAGAGAGAATTAATCAGCTTTGGGTTGAGTACAGAAGAAAGAAAACACTTGAAAATAGTAGTCAGAAGTTTAACACCTCTCCTCTGTGAGAAGATATTGTCTTAACAGAACTTGTAATGAACATTTAATGCAGAGTGTGTCTTATAGTGGTAGATGGGGAGTTCTGATTAATTCAACACAAGAAATGGCAAGAAAAGGGCACTCTCATAAAGGAGCTGTGACACAGGAGCTGGTGAGAATCAGTGTTAAGCAGGGTTGACTCCAAAAGGAAATTCAGTGCTTGCAGCCATGTCAATAATTGTACTGGAGCTGTGTGGCCACAAACATGCAATCCCTCCTCTGTGCTGGGAACAGACTGACATCCATGTCTGAGCGACTGACAAAGCTGGAGCAGGTATCCCAGGCCACAGAAGCTGGGCTGTTGTTGTTGCTGTGGCTCATCACATGTGATGCAGAAAGCTGAAGAGCCCACCTGAGATTGCTCATACAGCCATGCAGAGGCCCTGCCCAGAATTGTTCACACTCCAAACAAGCAAACCCAGAAAGATGAGTTGAAGCAAAACCAGGAATTCTGGCAGGTGTAGAGACTTCCACAAGACCTCAAAGCAAGGCAGGCAGAAGCAGCTGTGTCCTCTGTGCGCTGCTCACAGGCTGCCCTGGCTTTCTTCTGAACATTTCTCAGGAGAATTAAGTCTTGGATATTGCACGTTGTGAAACAGCAGTTGCAAGGCAAAGGGTGGAGTTTTGGTTAAGGCATCTGTCAAGATTATCTGGGCTACTTTGAGACCTATATACGAGTGTCTCGGTGTTCAGGTCCTTGAGGAAACTGTTTTGAGTTAACCTGCTCTAGATGTACTTGCAATTAATGGTTCTTCCCCACTTCTCATGATGTGGGGAAGAACTGTTTTTAAAAGCAGAAACTCTGTGCTTTTATTAAGTGCTGCTTCTTACCGGGAATGCCTAAAGCTTCTGTGATGATCATTTCTATGCTTTTATCATCCCATAAAGTTGTGGTTGTAAGTGGATTGTTTCTTCACTGCCTTGTTTGTACCGATGTACAGAGAAAATGAGTGGTTCTTGCCTCTTACCTAAACTTGCATCCTTTGGGTTTCAGATTCAAACTCAGATGATTTTGATCCTGCTTCCACTAAAAGCAAGTATGACTCCATGGATTTTGATAGTTTACTTAAAGAGGCACAGCGGAGCCTGCGTAGGTAACAAGCATGTCATCCGAGGAAAACAAAGGGATGGCGAATACCTCACGGACATCACGTCCTTCAATAATGGACAAATAAAAAGTCGTACTTAGGAATTTCTCCTACTTTACACTCTCTGTTCAAAACCATGGTTTACATGAACACAGCTGCTCGAGGAGTGGAGGGGCAGGATGCTGTCCAGTAAGCACACGCATGTCCATGGGTGTCAGCTTCGCTTTCGCGGGTGAGCGGTGGCGGGGGAGCCAGGCGTTCCTCGCGAGTTCAGTGCAAATCACAAGACATGGCAGCAGTTCCACAGAGATACACGAACAACGATGAACTGCAAAATCTGTACATATTGCATTTTAACAAAAAAGAACGAAAACAAACAGAGAAAAACCCCCCAGTGTAAGAACTATGGCTGCTGATGTCTGGGGATCAGACACTGCATATTTTTTTTTTTGTAAAGAAGCTTCTCACAACACAGTGATAATATGACAATCCAGCAGAACCACAGGTCCCAGAAGTCTGCAATCTGTCTTAGCTTTGTTTTAAGATTGTTCTTTTTTTGGTTGGTTTGTTTTTTGGGTTTTTTTGTGGGGTTTTTTTGCAGAAAAGAAAATTAAAAGGCTCAAGCTTCCCTAGCATTTTGAAGTTTCATCTTTTAATTCTGACACCCATGTAAATGTCTACAACATTGATCTTCCACAGCAAAATTTTCAAAGCCTTGTTAATGGTCAAATGTGCAGCTTGTTCAGCGATTTATTCTAATGAGCGGACGTGGTGTTACATTATTAATGAGAGTTGGATATAACTATCTGGGTGTGTGCACAGATAGTTTATTTGCTACATTCTCTAAAGTAGTTGAGTATTTACAAATGTTAAATGGAGTATTTTTATTTATGTACATACTGTATGACGATGTTCTTTTTTGTTACAGCTATGCACTGTAAATGCAGCCTTCTTTTCAAAAACTGCTGAATTTTTCTTAATCAAGAATACTCAAATGTAATTATATGAAGTGAAACAATTATTGTACACTAACATATGTAGAAAGCTGAACTTACGCTTATATATATTTGATTGTAAAAAAAAGAAAAGCGTGTGGGTGAGGGTGTGAGTGTGCATATGTGTGTGTATGTGTGTCTGAGTGCAAAAATGCATTATACACATCCATCCCTTCTTTGGTGAGCTTATATGAGAATTTTGTCAAGAATTATTCTAGCCCAAAAGATATTTACCACCTTCTGCAGTATTTTTCCACATTTTTCTCATCGCTTGATTTTGTTTTGCAGTTTTATACACTGAATTTGTTAGGGGAATGAAATTTTCTCATCTAAATTTTTCTAGAAAATATCATAATTTTATGTAAAGTCTCTGAAATGGGTGATCATTAAGAAATGTTTTTATTTTATGTATCAACAGTAGTTTTGGAACTAGAGGTCAAAAATCTTTTTAAAATGCTATTTTGTTTTAATTTTTGTGATTTTAATTTGATAAAAATATGCTGAGGTACTAAGTACAGTATGATTTTTACAGTAATTCTGTGTCTAAACACTGTTCTTGAAGCCAGTAATCTTTTCATTGGCAGAGTTTAATGATGGTATTTATCTATATTTTTTACAGTTATGCATCCTGTATAAATACCAATCCTTCATTCCTTTGTTTACTAAAGAGACATATTTATCAGTTATAATTATCCTATTTATTATAAATTATGAGATGACTAAAAGAATAAAAAGGCCAGTGGAAATTTTATACCTAGGATGCATGATGGTTGTCAGTTTGGAGTAAGCAAGTGCTTTGTTTGGAAATTCCGCTTTTGCAGAAGCAGTGGGTTGGTTTTGGGTTTTTTCCTTTTTTTTTTACTATGCACTAGCATGGCCTCAGATGTGCCCATGACATTGTTGCTGATGACATTGCTTCTGTTAAATTAAATAGAAATTTCAGGAAAGAAAAAAACCACAAGAGTATAAACTACTGCTGTTCTGAGCATCAGAATTTCATCTGAACTCGGAGTCTCTACTGAATCAGCAAAGTTTGGAATTTGCTTGTGAATGTATAGATTTGTTATTCTATTACTCCTTGGCATTCATGACTCCTCTTAAAGGTATGGCACACCTAACTATTTAATCTACTTTCCCACTTCAAATCTTAGAAAAGTGATTCTACCCCCATACCAGTGCAGTTGATTTTGATGGCTGCATTCATTTTATCACCAGCATATTGTGTTCTGAGAGATTCCACTGTCTGTCCTGTCGGGTGCTTGCTTGATTTTTTGGCTTCTTATTTCTCAGTAGATAGATAGCAATAAAACAAAAAAAAAAAAAAAGAAAAGAACTTTTCTGGAGGTTCTGTGTTACAAATGTAACATTCTTTACTCTGCATAATTCTTGTTGTTGCTCTGTAGGTTAAAAATGCAGGTATTTTAACTTTGTGTGAATGCCAAACTAAAAGTTTACAATTTTCCTTTCTGGATTTTGAGTATCTTCTGTTGTAAAGAAAAATATTAAAAGCAATAAATTATTTTTAAGAAATCAATATTTAGTATATCATATTATGTGTTCAAGGACCAGATGCATTACCTATTTTACCTTTACATTTCTGTGATTAAATTTTAAAGCATTCTCTTTTGCCCTAGATTGCTGACATTAATAAATTGGTGCAGGGCTTGTGTGGGGACATTATTTATTTTTCACCAAGCAGGCATAATGACGTGAGTCAATTTTTTTTTTTTTCACTGGCCTGGCAAACATTCTCATCTTGAAGATGGCTTTCCTCTGTGGATTTACAAATTACATATGAAATTAATAGAGCTAGGATTGCTGAATAAACCTATTTGGATCCTTCATAGACACTGTAGTAGGAAATCCATCAAAATATAAACTCGGTGTTTACTTCTCTTTTTTTCTTCCCCAAGAACATTTCAAATTAGCACATGTACCACATTGTCACCAGAGGAAAATTGCAGTGTAGCTCTGTGTGTCTTTTATATGAAGATTGTACTGTTGCTTTCATGCTGTGGTAAGTACCACATCTGCAATACAGGTAACAGAACTGGTACTTAGGAACTGTGGTCTTTCCTAGACCTGAGTAATTCCTACAGAATGGAAAATGATCTAAATATTAATCCAAACAGAGGGAGCCTAAAGTTGAAGAAAAGTATCTGTGCTAAACTACTCTGAAAAGCAGTTGGGCTGCCATCACCAAGAGCAGCACTGAGAGGAAAGTTTCTGCCTCTGGGGTAATAATACTTGGGTCAGTTGAAAAGAAAAACAAACAACAAACACAAAACAACCACACCTCCTTCTCATCCCTTTAGATGTAAGCCTACAGTAGGTAATGATTATGTGTCCTTTTTAATGGCTGTAATGAGAACTTCAATCACTGTAGTATAAGATCTGATCTATAAATGACCTAGCATAGCCATGTAATATAATGTGATGATTCTAAATTTGTACCTGTGTGACAGACATTTTCAATAATGTGAACCACTGACCTGATGGAGCTACTGTAAGATTTGTACAGTAGGTGGACATGTAAAGTTGTAGGTTGGACTATGCTGAACAGGGAAAGTGAGATACTAGTTAAGCCCAAGCTGGGCTATTTTCCACCTGCCGATTCTACATGTACTTTTGTGGTTTAATTCATTGTATGAAAATTCTTGTGATTTTTTTTCTTTTTTTTTAATGTGCAGTACACATCAGCCTCACTGAGAAAATAAAGGGAAACTAATGTTTCAAATTCATTTCTGTTTCTCATTTTTATTACAAGTGACAGGTTTTTTCTCCCACAGCTGGTTGTGTACTGGGTTTTCTATTACTCTTTCTAGCACTTGTAATTTATTTCAGATTATAGGCCAGAGCACGCCTGCATTACTGCACTTTGGGCAGGGGACAGCATCACCAGTTTTAATACATTTAATGGTAGAAAGGTGCTATGTGCCTTTCTGCCATGAGTACCCAAGTCTGTTGAAGAGCCGTGCCATAAACCACGTAAGAAAACCTTCAAAAAATCCTGAATGGAGTTGAAGAGTTGCTGGTTTGAGTTAGAAGGGGGTGGGGAACATAAGGGCTTTTCTGTCTGGCCACGCTGGATCCCAGTGCGGGTAGTAGGACTGAGAAGTGCAAAATGGTTGGTATCTTCCATCCTGAGAATATAAACACCTGGACTAGGAGTAAGCCTGTCGTGAGAATCCTTCACCAGCCTGTGTCTCAGCAGACAGATCAGGAGAACCAGACAGGTAGGTGGCTGGACAGGTATGGCTTTCCTGACTGCCTTGTGGATTGATACAGTGCGCAGCATGTGAGCTTCCACACCAGTATTACCACTGGGCAGGCAACAGGTAGGCCCAGAGACAGCAGAGGGTATTCACACTCCTCTCCTTTACGTGCACAGAAATAGGGCAAGAATTGCTTTTGTTTGATTTGCCCAGGGTTCATTCACAGGTAGCCAACTTGCGGCTGAAGGCCTGTCCTGCTGTGTCAGCAGCCTTCTCTGGGAGTGCAGAGCACCACACCGTGTGACCGAGTCTTCTCGTCAGATGTGGCCTCAGCAGGGACCCAGCTGTGATGTGAGGAGCAGCACAGGGCAGCTGGTGGACAGCCTGGCTGTGCTTTTTAAGGAAAGGACCACTGAATTCACTTGAAAAAATTGGTTTTCTCAAAACAACTAGCGTCCACCTCATCTCTGTTCCTAACATTGGTGTTTGATTTATGTTCCATAACTTGCAAAAATGTTTAGCTTTTGCATTTTTACCATTTACTAATCCAAACTGTTGTGCTTGGCTCTCGCAAGGGTGCTAGAACAAAGTTCCTCACTGTTTGGAGTTTGCGTTGTTGACTCACTGCTCCTGATCAAATTAATGCTCAAAATGTAGTAGGCCAAATCATTCCTGATGTATTTCTTCAGTCTTGCTGCTGTTCCACAAGGCACGAACTTAGCCCAATATTTCTCCAGTTACTAGGCTTTTTTATTTCATTTATTTATTCCTTTCATATTTTTGCATAGCACTTTTGATGCTTGCCAAAAAAAGCACTCCACGTTAGATTTCCAGGAAACCATTGCCTCCCATCTCCTCCTTTTATATTATTAAGGTTTACTGCATAAAATCAGGGCTTTCCATTGCCTGTTATCCTGGGTCACCATTTTTCCCCATGGTGAATACTGCAAGCTGAGCACCTGAAATCAGATTCAGGCACCTCAATGAGTGGCCTGATTTTCAGAAACGCTGAGCATCTCGCAGCTCCCATCCACTTCAATTAGACCTGCTGTCTCTCAGCACTTTTAAAAATCAAGCCGCGTATTTAGAGCCCCAATTCAGCACAGCATTTACATTTGTGCTTAAGTCTGTCCTGATTCAGCAAAGCACTTAAGCATGAGTGTTTTTAGATCCATTGAAGTCAAGTGCTTGGCTGCTTTGAATAAAAATAGACTCCTGGATTGGGGCCTAAGATTCCAAATACAGAAACCAACACCTAATTTTAGGATCCATTTGGAAAACTTCTGCCTCTCCTACCACCTTTAACCTTTAATGCTTACAGAAAACACAAAAACAGCCATCAGGTCTTAAGGGGAAGAGAGAGAGGTTTAGGGAAGTGGAAGCAATGGACAAAATTCTTCTTTGTAGAAAATGTTTTGGAAACTTTAAATCCAGGTCTTGCAAGATGCCTTAATTCATCGCTATTATTTCACATTGCACTTCCAGAATCTCATTGAAGATTAATGTGCAGTTATTCTATTGTCCTTCACCATTAATTAATAAGCTGCTATATTAAACTTTAACCAATGCCAACTTCTCCTGCTTTTCCGTGAATCACCTTCTCACCATTGATATTCAATGTTCACAAGCAAACTAATCTATAAATCAATTTTCTCTACTTTATCAAACAGCAGAAAGTAATAAAGAAGGTCACAAATAGTACAGTAGTTCCTTGGAGGTTTGTAACATCATAATTTAAAGCTCAGAAAGATTGAATCAAAAGTTGAATTAATCCCTAAGGGAAAAGATTCTATATAGATTCTATTGATAGATATAGGGCAGCCTGTCTTCATTGGGAGCTGGTATACTTGTTAATACTGCAGGGCAAAGGAGACTAGTCTTCTCAGCAAAGAAGAAAATGAAATCCTCCATGAGAGGAAGTGAGTATGTCCTCTGCTTCCCGTCGCTGTGCTCTCCTTACACTGCTCTGCTGGCAAAAAGAGAAAGCCCACTCATCCTTACACAATGTGCTCCGCTGAATGGCTGGTGTCTGTGCAATGCAATTATGGAAACTGCAGCTGGATGGAATACATGTATAAATCTTAAAATGTTGCACTTGATTGGTGTTCATTCTTCGAGTGATGCTTTTATTGTCAAACAACCCTCATCCCAAAATCTTAGCAGCCTATGAACCCACAGCAAAGTGAAAGGTTGTTTTTTCCAGTGACAAATTTTGGTGAAGTTACAAATATTTATTCTGCAGCTGGAAACATATTCCTCAAAACATGTTTAGCTTTTGAGGTTCCTTTGAATTATTGCAGCTTCCTTTCAACAGTCTTCTGGAATAATAGCTTTGCAAAGGCATTTCTGATTCTCTTTTATAAAAAAAAATCTGTAATCTTAATGATGTGACTGGACCTGGTGAATTAAGCTCTTCCTAATTCAAATGGAATTAATGGGAAGAAAAATACTCTCATATAAAGGGAAATGGTTTTTTTTTAAATTTACTAATGGGCTCAGTTGAAAAAATTATACTCAGGTTTGGTAAACAGATCTGAGATGAAATGTACTTTTTGGTATGCATGCATGGTGAAGTACAAGATGATAGAAGGATTTGTGCTTGCATACTGACTTTTCTTCTGCTGTTTGGTAGTAGAGAGGAACTGAGCTGCCCTGTGAAAAGGCAGCTGAAGAGAAAACAGGTACTATTCTCAATTCTTCAAAATCAGCAGTTAAACTCTAACTCTTGTCAGCCTTTTGCATTAACCCCGGCTTGTGTAAATAATGGACAGTGATCAAATGTAAATAATCTCATGTGCCTTATTTGCGTCATGATCGATTGTCCGCCAGGTGTAATGTAAATGAAAAGCCAAAGCTAAGTATGAAGTAAAACATGTCCTAAAGAGCAGAATATGCAAATTTCTCTTACGACTCTTCATCAAATAAAATATTTGCTGCAGTTTATTTTTGACAATCTGTGTTTCATTCTCCATTAAATTAGTACTTGATAAAGTAATAAAATTATTACAGCCATAAAGTTACTGTACTATACCTTCAAGAGATCTTCTCGTCCTCTGATTATTGACTTTGGCATTATGAAAAACACACATTGGTGCTTTACACTAGTTCTTTCCTACTGCATTTGCAACTCAGGCCTATGCTTGTTTATGCAATGTGTTGGCAGTAAATGTATTTAAAAAAAAAAAACAGCCACACACTTGAAAAGTAACTGAGTGCTTTCTGGTTTTAACCATTTACTGGAACAGCACCACAGCTAACTAGTTTTCTATTGCATGAATAATTCATTGTCATAGCTAAGCATGCCCTGGGTTATACACTCCTGCCAGCAAGTATGGAGTGGTGAGCGCTGTTGCTGAATAATGATTAATTACTTGCCTTTCTGAAGGAGCCCTGTTTTGTAAACTGGTCACACAGCATGTTACGTGGATTGTGTCTGCTATACAAAAGGTTACCTGCAATCACATAATGAGACATAATGATGCACATCACAACTATTCTTTGGTACAAATCTGCACACAGTGGAATTTAGGCAGAAACCCATTTATTTACATACCTTGTGTGCCAGAGGGTACAAAACGTCACTGCGTTGCTGAAGTGCTGCCATTGCTCTTCTGCAATGCTGACATTTTGGATGAAAACAGTGTGATGGCTTCTTCAGCAATCTTCAGCTTCAGCTTCACAGGGTTGTCCTGTGACAGCCTGCTGGCAAACTCTGGGAAGAACTTGGCTCCCACTGTGTGAGGACTGTATGAGTGGGATGGTTTGCTGACAGCTGTCCAACCTCTTGGTGGGAAGCTGGGGTACAGTTCCTCCCTGCAAGGTGAGGAGTTCGCTTGCTGTATGGGGTGAACATCCCTGCCTGTGTTTGTACCTGTCTGACCTAGGAAGGGTGAGCAGGGAATCAAAGTTTTGCCATATATAGTACTTCATGTGGTCAAAGGAAGAAGAGCATTCAGAAGTACTGTTCTAAAACCTAGAGCCACAGCTTTTCTGAACCCTAGGAGGAAAAAGATCTAGTTGTTCTCAGCTTGTGCTATCTGGAGAACAGTAAGTGCTTGGCCACACCTGTCCCAGGGTTCTTGGGTCCACTGCTGGCAGCACCACTGGCAGAGCAGTGACATCTAGTCCTTCCTGGTCTCAGCCAGAGTCGTTTGACTGTCCAGGCATGATCTCTACTATTTTTGTCCGTGTGATACTAAGGCCCTGCTGGTCAAGCTCATCAACTAAGCTGCAGAAGTCTGAGATGCTAGATGAGGTTTGGTAGGCAATGGGCCTTCTCCTGCTCTGGAGAGGATGAGAAGTCCTGGATGTGCATCTCTGTCGCATGACAACATGGCAAAGCTGGCTGCAGCAGCCCGTGACATCTTCTTTCCTTGTGCAGTGACCTGGATTGCCCAGCACTCTGCTGATCTGGTCAGGTAGGATGGTTTGGACACAGGAGCTACATTGGAACAAGTGTGTGGTTTGAGAACCATGCCTTGGGTGCTCCTATGCTACTGCTCTGTGTCACAGTTCAGCAACTACTTTTATTTGAACTGCTCATTTTGTCTGTTGTTGTCTCAAGAAGGACAAAATGGTATGGTATTTTTTATACAAGAGCATGACTGTGGTGGAAGATTTGGTACCCTATAAAATTTGTGTTTTCCTATAAATGAGGCAGACTTAGTTTATGTTTGCTTATGGTACAAGTTTCTGCTCCATGTATGTGGCAATGAATAAACTGTTACCAAATCATCAGCAGTCTCTAACGCAATTATGTACTTGCATGGAGCTAGAGAAGGTTGTTGTGGCTAAGACCAGCAAATGGCACCATGCTGCGACCAGTGTAGCTGGTATTTCTCCTGAGATTTCCCACAGCCTTCAGCTTTGCCTGCTAGCAAGGTCATGGCCAGCGCTTGGCCCTCTCGTACATGACAGGTATGTGAACGATGACGGAGCGCTCTGCACCCTTTCAGGGAGCACAAGGCAACCATGAGCCACTTATGGGTTTCCAGGGGCCTGGTGGAGTACCCAGCAGCACCTTGGTGGGACGGTGGCCATACAACCATGGGGGACACCATGTAATGGCTGTTTTACGCCCAGTCAACAGCTGGAATAATTCTGCAGCTAAAAAATATGATTTTTCTTCTACAAATCGTTCCTTGAGAGGTAGATCATGTGTAGGCTCATTTACTGCAACACTGTCCTGTGAGGGTCCTCTGATTTGTAATAATCTGAGGTGGCTCTGTGGCAGCAACGATGGAGAATGTTTCTGCCTCTGCCTCTTCCCTTGATTTAGTGAAATAAAATGTGATGTGCTAGATTGCTCTATGCTGAAGGGTTCTACCCTGCTACCAAATTTTGCTTAAATGGGCTAACATGGTCAGATGATACTGGAGAATGGGGGCCATGAGGAAACAACAAAGGCAGGCAGGAGGATTGTGTGGGCAACAGAAACATAGTGGAATCCCACAGGCAGGAGGCAGAAGCACCTGAGTCTCAATCTTCTCAGGAAATGGGGGGGAAAACCCCAATGGAATCCTCCACTATGACGGTTCAATAGTATTGGTATTATTTCCTAGCCCCCAGATATTTGTCTAGCAAATACAGTGTCAGTAGTTTCAGATTCAGACCTTTGTATATTTGCAACTGGGCAACTGTAGAGAGATTTATGTGGAAACCTTAATGACAGTAGATAAAGAATGGGCATGAAGCATCAAGCACAAAGCCTCACAGGTCTGAAGCTGCATGGAGAGCCCTATCAGACATATATCACAATCCCACCAGCTCTTGCTTGTCCTGTTACTAAGCTGTTGACATTGTACGAAAGCTGATATATAATTGAATAAATTAAATACTCATTTGAAAATGGAAAAGGCGTAGCAATAAAAAGACTGCTCTGTAGTGAGACTCCTAGAATGCCTTTTCCTAGCAGAAGCAGATTTGCAGGTAGCATTTATGCTTTTACTCCAAATCTCATGGCACTGGTCTTGCTCTACAATGTTGGGTGTGATGAGACTGGATGAGGTTAAGCTGTCTCAAATAGCTGCTGACTAGCAGCTTATTCCCTCACTTGCTCAACAATGCCAGACTCACTATATGTCTGGGAGGCAAACAATACAGTTAGGCTAGACAAATGGAATAGGAACCAACAACAAAGTGAATCCTGTGCTGTCATATACATTTTTTATTCACATTGCACATAAATCTCATCCAAGCTCATGGGAGAACTTTAGCATCCCCTTAAACTCCCATTTATTCTCCATCCTTCTCATTCTTTGCACTATTAAGAAAAAGATTTATTTTCTGAAAAAAACTTTTAATCATTGTGCAGATAACAATGGAACATTTATACACAAAGTAATAAATAGATGATTCACATCTTAATACGAGACTGGAGATTCTTCTGACTTATTTGTTTTTATTGTATCTAACAAACAGATGCTATTCTTATTCTCTAATAGTAATGTTAATTAAGGCATTTCATTATTCTTATTTAGATTTAGGGTTGGGTTTTTTCTCTGCCACAGTGTGCATGGGACAGTTCTACAAGACAGGAAATTAATATGTTCAGCACTCCAAAATGCTTAAGACAGAGAAAAAGAAAGTTGCGTTTAACTGGTCAAGGCAATAATCTGAAGTTCTTTGAAAGATGCAGAGTAACAGAGGGCATGGAAATGCATCTGTTATTATGCTGGTTAGTGGAGTAGCTAGAGGAATCAGTCATACCTTTTGATGATAATGAGGGCATAGTGAAGCAGCAGTATGGTCAGTGCCAGAGTTTATGTCCTCAGTGCCAGAGTTTATGTCCTCTGCCATAGAAAGGTAATATTGTCAATTCAAGCACCTCTGAATGTGGGAAAGTGGAGTGTCAAGTCCTGTTAAAGTGGCTCTTCTTGGAGGAACAGAAAATGTTTTCTCTCTTTCCTGGTTATATCTGTCTTTATTACATTATACTGCCAAGGGCAGTATCTGGTCCTTGGAACTATTTATTTCTTGTGTGCAGAGAGAAACATTGAGCAATATTTTCATTGTTCCATTTTGCTCTCACAGGTTTGGGTAATGCCAAGGAAAATATTCCTTTGGTCAAACTGAAAGTCATACGGATCTTTGGTTCCTTTACCAGGGCTGTAAGACTTGTTTAACATTTAATCTTTTAAGGTGTGTTTAATCTTCAGAAACCTTTTATCATGCTCCTCATGAACCTGCTCTTCAGCCAACATATGCACATGCCTGCACACATACCAGATAAGCAGGATTATATATATGCACATATACATATCATTACCCTGATATATAAAATACATATATGTGTATGCATGTAGACCCCTCATCTGGGATTTGTCACCTACAAACAATAAAACATAGACTGCATAGACTGCAAAATTAGTTTTCCCTCCAAACAAGGCCATAGGCTATATCTACATCCTTATGTTGCAGAAGAATTAAGTCCTTCAGGCCAGCAAGAAGTTCTGATTTCACTTGTGCTCTGGCCAAGAGTATTGCAAAAAGCCTTCCAGACTGGGTGACCATCACAAGTGGAGTCAAAGGGAAAGCCTTGGGCTCTGTGGTCATGGCAGCTCACTGGTGTCCACACCGTTGTTCATAAACTGCTAGGAAATACACAGTACTGGTTTAACTTGTGGTAATTTGAGCATTTCTAATCATTTGTCTCAAAACAGTTTTCTATAGCCTTGCAGTTACAGTAACTGAATTCAGGGCTGCCTGAAAAAGAAATAATTGTTCCTTAAAATGTTATTTAGAAACAGATTTGTGTGCTCTGTGAGCAGTTAGTAACGGGCAGACTGAGACCCTCAGAGTTTAACCCAATAAGCCCATGATCAGCTAAAAGATGAATGCAGCAGTGCCTGTTTTTCACTCACAGTGAACTAGCATCCATCGAAGTTACTCTGCAGGTATCCTTAGTCCCCAAGACTGTAGAGTCCAAGGCACTTCCACACCATCTTGGCTTCTTCTCAGGCGAGGAAACTGGCCTGGGGATCCAACAAGCCCCAGTCTTGGTATGATGCTGGTATAATCAGGGACTACTTCAACATGGAGGAAATTGTCATTTCCTTAAATGTGGGATGGTGTATCAGCCAGTCCAAGATATGTGAACTGGTAAGAGATACTTTTAGCTAAGAAACTGCTATGAACCCCTTTCTCCTTTTATACAGAGCCAGATCTGACAACTGAAAAAGGGGTTGATTTTTTCCCCCCCATTTTAATATGCTCACTTTGTGATTAAATTTATAGCTGGCTGCAGTATTTTAAATGCCATTTCCAGTCCCTGGTCATAAACCAGCAAACAGTCTCCTTCAACCCATTCAGTTAACAGTGGTGACATTGTAAGAATTTTTTTCAGCTCCTGTATTTAAGAATGGTTTTTTTTGTTTGATTTTTTATTTATTACAGGCCACTTTGGTACTTTTCAATAGCATCTGTAAACTGAAATGGTTCCTGTTAGATGCAACACCAGGTGGGTTCTCAGCACAGCCTTCCCAGGTCACCTTAAATCACTACAGCTTTGAAGAAAAAGGTGGGAGCATGTTGGGTCCTGCAGAAGTGCCCAGGACACCCGCACTAGAACTTACTAACACTTACTCTGAAGTCTAAGTTTCGTACTGTGTCGCATACAGGCTCAGCATTGGAAATTCCCAGTCTATTTTTGGGCGCTAGTACCATGGCTCTTCAGGGGTAAGTAGCATATGTCATTTCTGTTGATGTCTGACTTTGCATTTACAATATGTGACACTATACTATTTATTTAATAAGATCTATCTACTTCCATTTCAGAAATCTTTTTATTCAGATCTGTAAAGGGAGATAATTGCTCAGTTCTACTGATTGCCTATTATTAAGGAAAAAAGTATTTAAAGATTTGAAGATAACCCTGCTGCACTCTTCAATGGCTTTACAATTTCTTCCTAGTGTTTTTATCACTTCAGCATTGCACTAGCTTTCCTTCAGCTTTTGATGAAATCACCTCCTTGATGAAATTGCTGAAAAAAACAGGCTCTGGGAAAGTGCTTTATCTGAGATCCCAAAGACAAGTTTGTTCCAAAGATGTTCATGCTTTGCAGTCTATCTTTTTAGACCTCTCTGAAAATCTTTGCAAATGCTCATATTGTTTTTCAAGGCTTTGGGTTACTTTGCTAGAGAGACATCCCTTTGTGAATTAAGTGCTCTTTGAGGATAAAATGTTCATCAGAAGTCTTCAGAGTTACAATATCATCATTTTCATATTATTACTTCGAAAAGACATAATTTATATAATTTTTTTAAACATACTTTCCTAGCATGTATGTAACAAAGGACTTTTTCTGCCTCCTCATTGAACTTCGTAGCAGTTATGTACTGGGGCAGAGCACAGTCTCCAACCAGCCCATTTGGCTGGATATCTGAAATTAAAAACCTCTTCTGGATTTATTTTTGGCATCCTTTTGCAGTCATATATTGTTTTACTTTCCCTCCCTTTGTACTTTCCTTATTACGCAGTGCTCCCTTCCAATAATATGTAGGTAAAGTGGAGATATAAAAATGAAGGCTATTAACAAAGTAAATAAAAATAAAACTAGTAGTGTGTAGTGGCACACACTAAAAGTATATTAAAAAAATATATACATATGTATATATAAACACATGCATATGTGTATATATATCTGTACACTGAAAATATTCCCAGCTTGAATAAGGAGAACAAATTCTGGCTGGAGCTGCTTAATACCTTTCATAGGAACAACCCCAGATGACCCTTGAGGATGGTCTGATAGATATGAATTGCTACTGGCATTATGCAATTGGAGAAACAGGGCTACTTCGCCAAAAAATGAATCCATTTAGTCATAAACACTATAGCTAAGTTGATGCAGGGTTTATCTAAAAAAGCCCAGCAGCTTTGGTGTAAAATGAAAGGCAGAATTTTAATTTGGATGGGAATTGTTTTTCAATAATGCTAATTTGTACTAAACATCCTGATTTACATAAGAAAACAAAGGCCAAATATTAGGCCAAGGAGCACAATCAAAACTTGGGTTCAGCTATGGGAGAAAGCAGGCTGCTGGAACATAATTCACTAAAACCAGTTTTCAGCTTTTGCCAACTTTCAAGAATTTTCCAGTGGAGGTGTGGGCACGTCTGTCACTAAATGTAACCTGCTACATGCATACTTACTTTTCTTAATTATCCTCCAGAGATCTGGTGAAAGTAACTTGAGAGGCTCCTGGACCACAGGCTGAGAAAACCTGCAGTGCTCCCCCTGCTCATTTCTTCCTCACTTTCTCCTTGTCTTTTGTTTCCAGTACGACATCCATCTCCATCTTTGCGGTCACAAGAGCTTCTTATTCATCAGGTATTTGCCTAGATTTATCTACAGCCACTTCATTGCTCTCATTTAATGCTCCTCTTTTGACCCATCTTGTAATGCAGCCCCTGATGGAACAGGTGGGGTTATTTCTCTTGAAGAATAGGCAGATTTTTCAGTCTGGTCCAATTTAGGTCACTGTTTCTGGATCAGGTGATTTCTGGATTCCTTTTGTACCTTCAGCCAGGAACTGAACTGATACCATTGATGGATAAAAGTTTTCGGTGTGAGCTTGTGCATTTGGGTGTATCTGTGTTAACACTTAGGCAAGGTCTCCCCAAGAGAAGCTCCCACCATTGCTGATGGACCCATGGGCCCACTTTTGCTCCTCCCCTGCCCTGCAGCTCCAGTTACCAGAAGCCCCACTTCTCTCAGTCCCATGGTCAAAACCATCATCTAAAGGCAGCCCATCAACATATTTCTTGAACCCGTCTCTTCCCACAGACAAAAAATTTACAAAAAAGGAAACTTTTGCTTTTTAAAAAAAGCTTTTTTTCCTTGAGAGTCAGCTCAACTTTTTCTTTAATGAAGGAAAAGAGAAATAATCTTTAAAACAATATCCAAAATTATGTTACTGCTATTTCAGTTAAATGCATCAAGATGCAACCTACAGCTAATACCTATTCACAATAAAGTTTCTTGAATTAAGAAACTGTAATTCTCATATATTGAATTTATCAGTCTTGGTAGTGAATTAAGGATACGTACTATGTAATCCTCATTTTCCAAGCTTATTTTCTAGAAATTTGAGTTTGTCCTGCATCATCTATTATACCACATCTTTACAAAATTACATCATTGTCATCTACTAACATACTATCTGAAAGTCTAGAGTATACCTAACTTTCTATTATGGTAACAATACTGGTTCCTTTTTTGTCAAAATATACTCTAATTTAAAGGAATGAACGCCTATATACTTGCAGAGCGTATAGCCTATAGGCTTCCAGAACGTATAGTCTGTACATTGGCTGTAGTTCACCTACTCTTAGCTGTACAAGACCTAGTCTAGTTGGCTTCCAAAACTTGCCCCCAGTCAGGGAACTTTTTGTGCCGTTTCCCAACTCTCATAGCCTGTGCAGCTTTTACAATGGTTAGGAGGGAATGGTTGTCACTCGAGGTACTGCTTTCTCTTCATTAATTACGTAGGAGAGACAGGGGCTGATTTAGAGACCTAAAATTTGGATGGATGAAATCAGATGTAATGACACCTGCTCTTGTGGCATACCTTACCTCAGCCCCTGGCAGTAGCTGTGTTTGTCATTACCTAAAGTGGAGAGCACATGCTCATTTATTTAATAAACATATGTATGAGTCCTCTATGTGCTGAATAAATAGCACTCAGTAACTTTCCCATTCTTAAAGAAGCAAAGGAAGTTTTTATATGTAGAGTCTCCACCCCGTAGAGAAGGACATTACTCTTTCTCCTTCTTCCCAGTATCTCAGAGAGGAATGACATCACTTCTTCCTTGTAGCAATGTGGGCACAGAGTCAGTGCTCTGAGAAAACTGCAGCTGGATTACTGCACCAAAATCCTTGTGGCTGGAAGAGTTTGAAATACAGAAATGCAGCCTCAAGCCCTCTCTTCTGCCCAGAATCCAGCATAGACATTCATTATTTCATTGCATTGAGCTACGATGCAGATTTGTGAGAAAGAGAAATAAAGTTTTAAAATCTCACCAAAATCCCAGGCACTCCTTTGCAGTCATATAGAGGTGCCAGAATTCATTCAGCTTTTTCCTTATTCATCTGTAACAGAAGAGAATTAATGTTTGTGGTGATTTACTCTCTCCGAAGAGTCATGTTCTTTTTATTTTTAAACCTAAGCAAAAAAAGCTTCAAAGTGCAAATCCTTTCAAAAAAAGATAGGTTTCTGGCTCTAGCAAAATAGAAGTCTGACTTTCAAAAGAAAAGCAGATGTTTCCTTAAATTAATTAGAAAAACACTTCCTGACATTGGCACATGGTAACGTCCTATAAATCACACTACTATATTATTTTACCTTATCTTTGTACTTATTGCTCAGACCAAGGTTTAAATATATGATTTATATAATGAACCATTAGGATTTTGTAACCTTGTTGTTCTCTACCATTCTTGCTTATTAAACAGTAATAAAATTATCCAAAGGGAACTGAGGTTATGCTAGTAACTATGTCAAAGAAAAGCAGTTTTGCGAGGTCCATTTCTTGCTCAGGCTACATGTCCTTTTCCCGCTGGCAATCATACACTATACTGTGACCCCAAAGACTGTTTGCTATTTCTTTTTCACACATGCCTATGCAGGAACATGGATTCTCTAGAGTGGGCTTTACTTTGCCCCTGGCCTTTTAGGCATTCTTTGAAAACCTATTCTTGCAATAGTAACCAATTAAACTAGTTACTAAGAAAGAAGCATGTTTCAGCACTTAAGTTAATTGAACTGTTACAAACTAAATATGATTCCAAATTGTTTCTGTATTCCAAATCACTTCATGCATGCAGATAAAATGAAAAAATTACTAAATCGTTCTGAAATGTGCAAATCAGGCATACAATACTGACATTTAGATCTGTGACCTGATCACAATGTAGTAAGTACCTCTGAAAACTTTGCAGATTTTAAAGCTGTCATATGAAACCCTTGAACCACTGCCTGATGTGATATTCAATAAGTGGAAGTCAGGCTGCAATCAAATTGTGGAACTGTCTGCATCAGGGTTTTACTACCAATTTACCCAGAAAATAATCTTTCCCTGATTCATTTCACGGGCCAAGTAAGAAAGGAGGAATGACTTAATGTATAAAACACATGCTTTATTCTTTGGGACCTTGGTTTGAGTTCAATTTGTGGTCCTAACTAAAATGAGCAGCTCAATCCCCAATGAACAGTAGTCCATATCACTGAACTACCACACACGATTAGGCACAATTGGCTGTCTATGCTTAGGAGAAGTTGAAGAGTGATTTAGCATGGAGACTAAATCACTTCCTTCAGCTGTAAAGTGGAGTGGCTCTTTCTGGGACTCTGTGACCAAAAAAATACACAAACCATATTGTTTCTTTTTTTCACCATTTCTTCAGTACAATAAAAATAAGGGATAGGAAAAGGCTCATTCTCTAGTAATAAAAGCCATATGGCAGCCCTAATTTGCAGCTATTCTCTTTTATTAAGAAATTAGTAACTACCATAACTGGCAGAGTGATGGTGAAAATACTGGTACATGGAACAAATGGATGCTGCTAAAAAGAGAGGGGGGAAAAAGGATGCTGAAGAAGAAAAGCAGTGATGCTGGAAGCTGGCAAAAGCTTTCCTTTCTGAATCCTGGAGCAGGAGCAATGCTTGCTGGGTAAGACATCTATCTAGTTACATGTCATACATGACCGCACTACTGAAGGGTTTAACTGTCCTGGGATTTAAACGTGTCTCTACTGGGATAAGCTGTACTCGTACAAAACAGAGGAGTGTAAACTATTTTGCCAATGGTGGAGTGGTGAAGCTCTAGCAGAAGGGTGATTTGAGAACACCAAGGCTTGCACAGGAGCACGGGAAGGAGAGGGCGATAGCTGGATGGGCTGTGTGAGCACAGCGAGCTCAGTGAGGGGTGAAGGGAACTGCAGAACCACTAAGCAGGGGATTAGAGGGAAGCTGAAGGGGAAAAGGAGCCTACATCAGTGTGGTGTAAAGAGGGAATTAAATTAAGTGACTGGATCTATTTCATAATACTCCATCAGAGGATATTGGCTAGTACTATGGAGAGATTTAGTATCTGTACCTAGAACCTTCCTAAAACATAAGGCTCAGAATAAGACTCTACTATAATATTCGGTATAAATGGGCTCTATCAAGTACTAGAGAAGTCTTAGTGTGGTGCTCCACTCTGAGAAGTGGGACATGATAGCTTGGCAGTGGGATTCACAGCATGGCATTCAGCATCTGAGCTGGTGCAACCAGGGTGATGTCCTGAGCCCTGGCTGGTCAGAGCATTCCTATATAATGCTTCTCCATGGCATACAGACAGGGGGCAAAGAGGGCAGGGGAGTAAACTCTCAGCCCTTATACTGCAAACTTCTGTTCAAATCTGTTTACTCAGACCTCAAATTCACAAGCATTTATTTTTAACAGTGATTTTTTTGGGGGCTGTTCTCAGGGATTCCATTAATTTTCATTATGAACTATACTTGCCTCTTTCATCTCAGGAAGAAAAGACTATGACTGGAGGTACGTGACAGCCTTCCCTTTTTAGTTGCTGGAAATAAGTTAATAAATTCAGTCACAATCCAGGACACCATTCTCATTCCTTATTGATACCAAATATACTCTAACAATGAATTTCAAAGTGCTGCTGATGTAAACTCTACCTGAAGCCTGTTTGATCTCAGATAAGCATCTTCATCCCATTCTTCATTTCAAGAAAAGAAAATCTTACCGCACAGAAACATATTCATTTGCTTTAGGTTCAGTTCAAGATAAGCCATGCTTTGCAGAAAACCTAATTAATATCAATCACAAGGAAAACAGAAATTGGAAGGAAATGTTCTTTCATTTCTTGATAAAGAGATCACCTATGATACATACGCAAATGGACATACCAATTTGCTTTATTTTGAAAGTATCTCCCTGTAGGGAGGATTTTTTAAGGAATAAAGAGGTAGTTGCACTTTTGCTCTTGTGTACATGACAGTAACTTTGTTCTGTTAAATGAGAGTTGAACAGTGCACATCAGATCAGAATTACATCCTGCAAGTGTGGGTTTAGTGGAATTTAAAAGAGTGTTTACTCCCAACACTCAAAATAATAATTATTAATGATAACGCATAAGTATATCTTTTAATGTTCCTATAATGCATTTCAGGCATTTCTTTTCTCCTTTCTCTTCCCCCCTGCCAAAGGGAAAGCCACAGCTCATGACCTAAGAGACCTATGGACTTAGAATAGAACCTTCATGATAAATATTCATATTTGGAAAAATGTTGCAAAATCAGAGCAGCTAACTTCTGTCACAAGTCTGCATCACATAAAAATATTTCAGCTGATCTTTAAGAAATTTTGCTGTTGACCAGCACCCTTTCTTATCCATGGATTTCAGTCTTGGAGTTAGCCATATAGGACTTGCTATGTAGCTACTTCCAAATGAATGTAGGACTTGATTTAGATCTGATTCATAAAATTTTCATGCACAAAGCAGGTTTCTGCTCTTATGAGTGCTCTAGGTCATATTGGGAAAGGGAAGGTTTGGAAGAAAGGTCACTAATCTTTAGAGGAGTCCCTGCCTTGACTGTTAATCCACTTTTAAAGTCCTTGATGTCAGCATTTCAAGTGACAGTATGGTGTATACCAAGCTTGTGAAGGAATACAAGCATCAGATGTTTTAGTTTTATCAAGGCATTGACTCGAGAACAAATTGTGTGAAATATTATTCTATTTGGCCCCAAGTGAATGTGAAAAAAGAAAAATATTCCATTTTATGACTTCCTTTGAGCTTCCCAGGACTTCCAGCTTGTTCTAGTTTGCTCTCAGCTGTTAATACACTAAGTGTTTAAAAGAAAGATCCAGACAATGGACATTGGAACGACTGGTACAAGACAGCTGAGGAAGCCCCTCTTTCTCCTCTTAACACCTATGTGCACACATTCTTTAATGTATTTCAGATTATGTCCCTTCACAGCCTCTCCTTTCCTCATTTAGTGATATGCTATGTTTGCCTTTGAGAATTATTTCTTTTTGTCATCCTGTGGCATTATTGAGGAAGCTTCTGATGCAATGAGTCACTTTAAGGACACAGAATCTGTTGCCCATGCTGAAAGGACCAATATTTTCATTGCAAGAGGAAAAAGTAAGAGGAAATAAAAGAGCTGGAAAAGCTGCCTTTACTGGCTTTGAAGGAGATATAAACTGAAGATCAGAAAGCATTGGCTAAAGATGAAGCTCCAGACCTTGGACTAATTCCTGATTCAGCATGTGTGCACTGCTATTTAGCTACTGGTCTGTAAGCTCTTCGTGGCCTATACAAGCAATTCTTGTTATTATTTGTTGGCAGGTGCCATAAGTAGCCTGCAAGCCAGTCCTTAGGTATTTCTGAAAATCAATGCCTCTCTAATGGGGAAAAAAAAGTATTAAGAGCTACCACACTAGTTAATCTTGCTTTCTCCTTTTTTTTTTTCATTTCTTAGTGTTTATCCACACTGACATTAAGATATGACCTATCCAGTCTACCTTTAATTGCAGAGTCTGCCTGGCAGTCTAGCTGCATCAATGCCATTTTACTGTCAAAATACATCCTCAGATACTTATTTCCTTGAACCTCTGCACACGTATTTTCTGCTGAAGTTTCCCTAGCTGAAAGAGAGCTAGGGTATGTCTGTGTGGTATATCTGTAATAATAAACCTTAGCTACAGCATGGACCTACTTCACAGAATGCATTTGGGTATTGTATTGAGTTGTAAATAATATGGGAAGTATTCAGAGGGACGGATTTATGTTGCTATTTTTCAAGTAACGGTGGCTTTGAGGTATATGTATCTGTCAAAATAATACACACAGCTCTGCAGTTAACTATTTACAAAGGATTAAAGTTGAGCTCCTAATAAGATGTTCTCTCTGATGCTTTTGCATTTGCTACCTAATACCATGAGAAAAAGTCTCTACAAATTATGAAGAGAATGTAGGAATTCATGCAGATACAAAATATTCTGTTCAAAGGTGGATATAGTGAAAATCTGGGATAGAAAAAGCAGTCTAGACAAAAGCATTTCTTCCACACTGTAAGAAGGAAAACGGAAACAAACCTTTATTGAAGTTCACAAATGATTTAGACATATTTCTTGATTTTGGTTGGGTTTCTGTAAGGCAAAAGAACCATAAAACTTTAATAGCAGAGCTCACATTTCTACCAGCACTTCAGACAAAACACTCCTGCCCTGCCAAAAAACTCAATAAGCTATCTAAAGAGAAAAGTCTTTCTGAGGATTTCGACTATACAAAAGCCACAAGGAATCAGTATGAAATTTACAGGCAAGTGTTGTCTATTTGCTTTTTTCTTTTTATTTGTCTCTCCATTATTTTGAATGTTTATCATCCTCAGTGTCCTTTTGGCAGCATGTGATTCTTTGAATGAGGGAAAGCAGATAGTACATGGCTACTCCTCTGCAGCTGTGTTTCTAGCTGCTCTTTATTTTCTAATTAGGAACCATGTCAGCATATGGGCTCACCTTGGTAAAAAATATTATCATTCTGCACATACACACTGAATAACTAGGATTTTGGAAGCAATAATGACTTCATTAAAAACAAAATGGAAACAGTCAAATGGCATTTAAAACTAGAAAGATGACTGGGGAATTTTTAAAATAAAGACAAAAAAATTGTAAAAGTTGTAGAAAATCATAGTTTCCTGGATATGTTCTTCCAGCTGAAATCATAGAGAGGCTGTAATCTCAAAGATAGACTATATTAAAAGATGAAAAAAATTAAACCAACTAATATCAAGGTCAGGTGACCAAATAATTTAGTATTTAAATAGATCCCAGAAAAGTGGCAACTGAACTAAGGACTGTTACTGCTTTACAAATGCTAGAAGCCTAAAAAAATAGGAGTATGTGGATTCAAACATGAATTTGGCATATTATAAACTTTATGGAAGAATGATAATTAGAGTTCTAGAATCATAGACTCATTTAGATTGAAAAATACCTTTAGCATCATTGAGTCCAACTGCAAAGCCAACACTGCCAAGCCCACTGCTAAACTTTTCCCCAAGTGCCACACCTAAACGTCCTTTAAATACTGCCAGCAATGGCGACTCAACCACTTCCCTGGGCAGCCTGTTCCAATGCTTAACAACCCTTTCCATGAAGCAATTTTGCCTGATGTCCAATCTAAATCTCCCCTGGTGCAATCTGAGGCTATTTCCTCTCGTCCTGTTGCCTGGGAGCAGAGGTCAACACCCACCTGGCTAAAACCTCCTTTCAGGTACTTGTAGAGAGTGATAAGGTCTCCCCTGAGCCTCCCTTTCTCAGCCTAAACAAACCCAAATCCCTCAGCTGTTCCTCATAAGACTTGTGTCCTAACTATGTATTGCCAGTGTCCTAACTGTATTGCCAGGGGACAAAGTCTGCAGGAAAGATATAGCATTTCCTGGAGAGGAAGTAGTGGTACAACATATGATAGCATTCAAAGAGTTAAATTTTCTGATTAATTTAAGCCTATCAACAGATAGTACGGATTCTGTACAGATGTTTATTCTGCACCTACACAGAAATATGTCTGCCCTGCCTGTTGACATCAGCCACCTGTTCAGGTTAGTTATAATACCTCATTGTGACAAACAGCATGATCCAAGAGGCTATTATCATAGGATACTTCAGCAGTAAATTTGGATGTAAATTAATATGATGGCAAGGTTAAGTTTTTTGATGTAATGAATGATTGCTTAATGGAGAGACAGCCAGAAGTCCCAGAGGAGAAAAGCAGCTCTGTATTACCAGAAGATCTGGTTCAAAATTTTGCTACGGCACAGAAGCCAATGACGTACCTATATTCAAAAACCTTGTTTGAACAGCAAAATCCAGCAGAAAGTGAAAATTAAAACTGGATATTTACAAGATGGAAACTTCATATTTTTCTCATTTAGCCTTTTACTATTTTAACTATGAATTCAGCCCTGGGAACTCTTCTTGCCCTTGATGTCCCTTGTAAGCATCCACTCCAGGTGAGCTTTGACTTTCCTAACACCATCCTTACATGCACAGGCATTTGATAGTTCTTCCAAAGACTGAGAAAAAAAGAGAAATAAGAAGCAAGTGGAGTTCACAAGTGAATCTGTGGCAAAATGGGAAAATTTCCTATGATTCATAGTATATGCATAAAAAGGTCTAGAAATTAACTTAAATTTGCTGAGGATTTTAAGCTATTCTGTTTAAGGACGACAAGAATAATGGCAGACTGTTGCCAAGGGATTATACAGAGTCAATTCTACTGAGAAATAAAATGGCAGATATATTTGGAGTTTATAAATGCAATTCGACATGTGTTTCAAAAAAATATCTAGGCATTATATTCATAATGTTAGCTCAATGCTCTGTACTGGTCGAACAAATAAGATGGATGGCAGGAAGCACTAAAAGGAAGAGAGTAGCAGCAAACTTCTTTATATCATTGTTTAAACTATTGTGCCGACAACTTCAATATTACATAGTTCTCTGTCCTCAGTTTTGAAAAGTACATCACAGCATTAAAAAGGATGGAAAGAGGAAAGATTATGAGATAACCAACTTCTGTACGAAAAATGACTAAAATGGGCAATAACAGCTCAGCCTGGAGACCTAATGAGGACAGATGTGATGTATATGAAGAAAAAATAAATGGAAAGAGGAGACAGGTAGAAAATTATTATTCCTTGAGTATTATAATACCAAAATAAAGGACATAAAATCTAACTGCCTAGGATGTCTCAGACACAAAAAGAGGGAATTTTGGGATGCTGTGAACAGTCGAACTGTGGACTTCATTGTCACAGGAGGTCCGTGTGGTTGCTGCCAAATTTTGCTTATGTTCAGAAAGCGCCTGACAAACTCATGGAAAGAAATCATCCAGGATTATTAACTCGAGAACAGTCTTGAAAAGTCCAAGCTGCAGGTCACTAGAAGGTGTATGACTTTATCACAGGGAAACAGCACTGTCTAGATATTCCCTTTAGTTTATCCTGTCCTGAAGCTCCTCATTAGGTTTTATATTAGATATTAAACCCAGGGCATAGGCATGTGCAGAGGATATGATCAGCTCTGTGTTTGTGTGTGATGCCTGTATTCCATGGAACAGGAGCAATGCTCAGTTGGCCCAGTTGGTCCATCATGCCATAGAAGCATCCACTGATCTTATAACCTGAAAGAGGCTAAATCAGGCACTAGGATAAAGAAAGATGTGTCCCTAATGGGCATTGGGCTGTCCATCTTGAAATCATCCCAGGAGTGCCAAATATATGGCTGGGGAGAAACAGAAATAAATAATAGAGGGAAATTAGTTTTCAGTTGCTCATTTAGAATTGCTAGTTTCAATCAATGACAATTTTAAGGCATTAAACACATTCCACAGTAACTTGTCAAAACCACCCCCCCCTGCAGCTGCTGACATTCTCTGAGGTTTTTTAATAAGATCAGGGTCAGTGATGGGAAATAAGCAGCAAGATGAATAGGATGTCAAAATTAAATTGAGTTCCAGAAGAGTTATCTTAAGTTCCCAGAAAAATAGAAACTCATGAAACTTTGTCTGAAACTAAGCGGGAAATGTGTGTTTTAGCTTAGAGGGAACAAGAAGGCTGATGACTGTCTTTAGCAGTATTAACAACCCATGCTATTTTAGCAGCTTGAAAACACCCTCGTCCTTTGAATTCTGAAACAGAGAAGGTTCTACTTACTTTAAATCCTAATGATTTCTGGTGCATCAGGCTCTTTCATTTTTATACAGGGAACCCAGATTAATTGTTTCAACCATCTGACTATCCATTACAATCAGAGGATGTACTTCTTGTTAAAGTATCAGAACTGTTGAATAAAATACCATTTTAACAACCCATATGTCTATGTTTTTGTTTTGTTCTCTTTTGCTAGATGTTGTAGCACTTTATCTTCTAGAGTGTAAGTACACTATTGGCCAGACTGTTATTAATCATCATTGTTGTCAATGAACAAAAATACAGTGAAAGAAAACAATTGAATGCCTAGTACTGCAGAGCAGCTCAGGTTTCAAAATGACCATGCTGATTAATAATGTTACTTTCATTTGGGAATTTGTCTATGCATTTATAAATCCTGTTCTGGACTGTGGTCTTGCTATATATTTACACCATTGTTTAAGATATTCTGTCTATTTCCTCCTTGGGATCAAGGAGGCAGGATAGTGGGTTTGAATAAGAGCATTAAAACTGTTATTGAAAATTACTCTTCTCCAACCAAAACCATGCAATAAGTTCATCATAGCAAAACAGGTTTTCTCTAGTTGTCTGAAGAAGAAAATCTAGAGTTTTAAGGACTAGGAAACCCTTGAAACAAACAAAGAGACCATATGAAGGTGGGGCTAAGTAAAAAAAGGCTTGAGAAGCAGAGTCACACAGGAATAGATTTAGTCAAGGACTTCCAAGATAACAGAAACACTGAAGAAAGTGAAATAAATAGAACACAGCATTTAAAGGACTAGAGCTGGGTAATGCATTCCAGCAGGAGGAACCTGGAACTCAAAAGGTCAGTAAGATTTTTGGGATTCTGAGGAAGAGAATGGAGATGGAGATGTTGCATGTCTTGCATAAGAGCGTATATTTCCTGGTCTATGTGAAATACCTAAAAATCATGTGGTGAGTACTGTCTATTTCCTTCCAGTTGCTTGAAGTTGTTAGACTAAAAGTTAGACTAAAAGGCCCTCAAGAACAAAGGTGTGGAAAGGAATGTTATTAATCTGTTTAGGAGCTCTCTTTTGTTAGACTGTCTCCTATTTACAAGCAAAGCAAGAAACCCATAGAATGAATTAGACCCAGAAATGATGGCTGGAGGCAATCCAGGCACAAAGGAAAGCTTACAAGTCCAGACACCCAACTTGTAGGTACATCACACCAGACTGGTAGAATCCTGTGAAGTGACTGGATGAGCTTCATAAAAAAATGTTTAAGCTCATTTCTTAACCAAGTCCAAAATGTAAATGCTAGGTCTTTTATGCCTTCTGACATATTCCAACTACTGGCTTGACTGCAGTGTTGCTATAAGTACCTAGCAGATTGGTTTTATAGTTACACTTATATATATCAAATTAGTGCTGTTTTCTCCCCTGCAAACTTGGGATTTTAATTTAGATTCTACTCTTAGCTGAAAACCAGCACTTTAATGTCTCTTTAATCTACACTACAGTCTCTTAACTAAATGTCATTTCACACCTTCTTGGTTCTCCAATAAGGTGTTCTTGCCTTACTACTCTCTAAAAAGCACTGTTGTAGGGACTTACAGCATCATTAGTTTCTATGCTTAAACATGGAAAATGATATATAAGAACTAAGCTTTATCATTCTTAATGTTTTCATATGCTTGCAGGGAGCTGAAAGTCTGCAGGGGATAGAAATAAAAATGGAAATATAGCAACATTGTACTAATATAGCAGTGGCTGTGAGAGAATGAATGTTATGCTCTTGAGCTCAAGGAATGCTCATGCATGAAAAGATTGACTCATCTGAAATCAGAAACCAGAGAGCACCTGCAAGTACTAGCTGAAGGAAAAGGCTGGACACACTCACTATGCCTTCTTGTATCTCTGAACTAGAATCACACGACATGAGGCTATTTGATAATGCGAAACATTAACTCAGATGTACCAGGCTATATAACATGAGGGGGGTAGGGGGACCAGTTGTGTTAGTTGTATACTGCATGTGAGTCCTTGTGTGTCTCGTCACACAGCGAGGGACTGGTGGAGGGCAGGACTGTCGGTGAGAAATGCACGAGTGCAAGGGTGCGTATTCATCCACCATCATTCTGGTCACTGCCTGCAGCATGCTATTCCTCCTTTTTCCCGTGGAATGGGCTGCTGGTCTTCTCCTCCAGACTGAATGCAATGACACAGTGACAACTGTGCAGATTTATATATATATAAATATAAATATATATATGTAAGTGAGTTGCTGAATCAAAGCTGTAGGCACCAGGATGTTGCACTCTGTATTTACTCTAGGCCTGATGGAAGAAAGTATTAAAATGACTGATAAGTTTTCTGTGTTAACAGTTTTTAAGGAAAAGTTAGATATTCTGGGTCACAGTGCGGGAAATTTATTTACTTCAGTAATATAAAACCTAATGACTTTCATGGTTAATCCTGTTTCCTTTGCTGCTGCCTTATCTCTTTTGATAATGATGTAAGCTTGAATGCAAGTGTGAAGGGCATAGGTTTATACCTGGAAAATCACTGGAGGTGCTCTATTTGATCATGCAGATCTGTCTCACAAAGACCTGAAACCTTGTGAGGGACTATGTGCTACATTTATTCCTGTGACAACACCCATTTCTTTCTTGATGGTCTCACTGAAAATGAAAATTGCCTGCTTCCTAGTCCTAGAAATACATAATTTTCTGTATATTTCTTCCCATTACTTATTTCAATCCCTTCTTCTAATCTAGCGCAGCATTTCATGTATCAGCACTGGTAACAACTCAAGGAAGTGAATTTAGAGTGGTTCACTTCACTGAAGGCCTGACTCCTTCACTGTCGATATCAGAGAAAAAATTCAATGATTTCATTAGTACACAGAATATGCTAAAGTCAGAATACAGAGAACAGGAATGGCCAAACTTTTGGAAGAAATAATTTGAGATGCCCGATCACAAATATAAAACAAAGCCCCAAGAGGAATAGATAACTATGGAGAAAACTGAAGTTCTGCAGAGTAGGTATATCCTGATTTCCCAAGAAGTGCGCTCAGTGAAACAGTGGTGGGATGAAGAGTTTCTCAATATTTCATTATTCTCTTTGGCTCGTGAATGTCAAGGGCAATTTGTATTTCCTTCTGGAACTGAGATGTCCTCAGAAGTAGCTGAGCCATATGACACAACTGTGACTCATTTCTTGACTCAACTGAGTTCAGAAAGAATAATGGAAGTGGACTGATAAAGCTTGGGCACAAAACAGCTCACCATTTCAGGCAGTTTGTTTGGTCTCTAAATGAAGTGGGCAAAATTCTGAATCTCAAAGAAAAAGTAGAATATGACAGTAACTTGAATAAAATTGCAAAATCAAAATTTCTCTGTAAAGCTGTAAATTAAAGGAAAAAAATACTTTTTCACCCACTTACTAGCTTGCAAGTAAATGAATAGAATTTCATTTTTTGTTTTGTATTGTATTGCTTCTCTATTGAATTAAGTCTTTGTCCCTTTTAAAAGCCCCATCTTGTTCTGTCAATCTCTAAAGCAGCTATTCAGCAGCCAACCAACACAACAGAAATTGTCTATGCTGAATGTTCTTTTCCATTTTTGCATTGTATCCTAGTCTCTTATTATAATGGCACTGCCAGCAGAACTATAGACAAGCATGTGTCAATATTTCTATGCCAAACACTGTTTTATTAGTAGATGTTTGTAACAAGACCATTCTAATCTGTATAATCTAGATGAAGCTAAATACAATTATTCTCTATCCTGACACTAATTTTCTCTAAAAATATGCTTTATTTTCTCAATCACTTTAAAAGATGGACAATCAATAGCTAGAAAAGTGCTGAGGTTGAAAACTCCACATTGCTGGTGATTCTTCCTCAGAAAGGGACAAGAAAGAGCATAAGACACCGTGTAAGTATTTAACTCATGTTTTTATATAACATGCTGGAAATCAGGGAACTCCTTCTCAAGGCCGAAAGAATAATTTTTCTTCAGAATGTTTATTTTGACCTTGGTCTATAAAGACTATTTGTAGCCATAGATGTATTTTTTCTCTCATTTAAATAAATGTGTATGAAATTTGTATTTTCCATTGTACACTACTCTGTGGTTTTGGGGTTTTTTTTCCTTTTTCCTCCTCATGAGTACAGAGAACACTAACAACAGTTGTGTCTATACCATGTCTATTTTCAGGAAGAGTGTTTGCTACTGACCATAGCTATGAGTGTGAAGGGAGAAGATAAGCTTGTAGGAAGCATTGCCTCATTTGCATACTATTTTTAGTACGGACCAATTCTTTCATCTTTGTAATGACTTCACTTCTTGCACAAGGTGAACTAAAAATAGAACTTGTTTCTCCCTTGGTAGTATAAGGCAACAAACTGTACTGCAGATGTCCAGCTTTCAGATCTGCCGGGTTTTGAAGTCCAGAGCTCTTGACATTTACAGACCTCACAGGCTCTCTTAAAATAGTCTTGAAAGTTCAACCGATGACCAAAACATGGCTTGAATTCCACCTAATACCATGGTAGATTTTCATATAACCAGGCATTTCTTTCAATACTGATATTAGCAGTCTGAGGTAAATCATTACCATGGTTTTAGTTTACAGTGATGCCTACAGATGTGAGCCAAATCGTGTAGAGCTACAAAAGAGCTCTCACTTGTTCTCACTTCTGTCTCCTTGTCCCTCTTCTGTAACCAGCTCCATTCATCCTGACCTCTCCCTTCCACTAGGTCAGGTGGGTTTTGGCCTTTCCTGTGGGCAGATTCATCCACTAACCAAAGAGGCAGATAACTGCATTTCTGCTCACTTATTCTTTTTCTTGAGCCAGTGAGCTGAGTCTGTTCAGACAAGCTCTGGTGGTAAATGGTGAGCACACACGGCCAGGAGCATCGAGACAGAAAAAGAGGGAGTGTGTGTGTGTGTCTAGGGAGGATCTCCCTTTTCTGCTGGTAGTACATTGTGAGTTTAAAACTATTTCAATGAGCTGTACCCTGTGTAATTTGCAATACAGCAAAAGCATAGCTCCTGCCATTTACCCTACATGCTGCACCAGAATTGAGGTTTAGTGATTTTCTGTGACAATTATTTGAAATATTTTCTTGCTCAACATCATAGTTCAAGTTCATAGCCTGCTTGTGGAAGTGGCTTGTTGGTATTGCTTCCCAGGGGAGCACTGGGGCAGTCGGATTATCACCATGCCATGCAAGCTGGATGATACAGCTGGTGCTGCTCCTGGACCCACATAGCTTAGCATCACATGCTAGGAACACTTATAGGCAGGTTGTTATAAAACACTCAAATGGCTGCTCAAATCCCTGAGCTGAAGGAGCACATTAGACCTGCCAGACTAAAGATTCACTGTTGGAGTTTTTTCAGTGGGCAGAAGAGGAAGGGGCTTATGCATGGAATTTTACCTCTGGATAAATGCACACCAGGTGAAATTTGCATTTATTCATATTTTATATCTGAATTTTGCACTAAAAATCCCCAAATGAATAAGAGTATCAGCCCCTGCTCACAGTCTTGCTCTTTCTGCTTTCCCATGATAGTAAATCTGACTCTACTAATGGCAGGTGAAACTGCTTTTCATGGAATAAGAGATGGTTTAAAATCTTTTAACTGCTTTCTTGATGTATTGGTGCAGCCATTTGTGTATGCATATGGTGGAAGTTTCATTTACATTTTTAATTCATAGCTCCATGTAGTTTTTTACTATGTGCCGTTGCTTTACCACAAATAAATAAATAAAGCCCTCACTTTGGTACACTGATGAGAATGAATCATCCCAGTTTTATCCCAACCCCCTGACAATGCCAGTGACCATTTTCTGCACCTGTTTTTATATGACCTTATTTTCTTGGCCATGGATGTCTTGAAATGTACCTCACCTTCTGGATGACAATTTCCTGGAATTACACTTTGCGTAAAATTAGAAAACAACTTTAAAGCGTGGAAACTTTCCTATTTCTGACTCTACGTCTTTGTTTATGTCATAGGAACCCATTTTTAGGCAACAGTTCTGAAATACATCTCATTTCATGATGATATATATTCAACAACATGGACACAGTCTTTTTCCCCTGTTTTGTTCCTTCTTTTTCCAAGCAACAAACTCAGAGTTTGTGCGTAGGTTCATGCAGTAAAGCACAGATCTAGTTTGTGATTTCTGCTGGTCTGTGATTTCTGTGTTCATATTTCTCAGTGGGGGTTTCGTGTTCTGCCCGTTCCTAAGAAAGTGATTAAATGTGCAGAGTGCAGTACGTCAGCGTGACGGAAGGTCCGGTGGTTCTTTGTGGGCTTGACAGTGCAAAACATTACCAAAATACGAAACAGAATCAGTAGCATCTTTAATGCCTTACCTTTTACACTGAAGTGTCTGTTTATTTTGTGTTTATCAGTATTTCCAGTTGTCTCATACAATCTTCTTTAATGCTTAATGTCTCAGTAAATACGATTTTCTTTCAAGGGGTTATGGTCCTCTCTTTTAAGTTAACATGCAGTGGTATATTGTTTTAACTGTTCTTTGCTGCTTGGTAAATCCAATCAATCAAGCACTGTCTCTATTCTGTCATTGTACTTTATTCCAGTGGAAAAGTTTAAGTATACATTATTTTTGGGTTGAAAAATTGAGAATATAAACTCTACAGAAGCAGCTAATTGATTGACATGGTGGAATGCTCTGTAATAGAAGAGTTTTTCCCAGGAAAAACCTGCAAGTCCTAAAATCACAAAATACATAAATTAAAAAAAAAAAATTAAAAAGGGAAGTAAATGAATGAAGTTAACTATCACATGATTACAATAATGGAAAGATAAAAACTAATCAGAAATGAAGAACAGCTTGTATAACCATTAACCAGGCTATGGTAAACCATTCCTTAACCCTGACTTAAGAGATCCATCATGGGATTCATGGCAGACAGTTAACTAATGCTTAAACAATTCCACAGTAATTTAAAGCTGTGGTAAATGGCACCACTCAACCAAGCAGTCACTCTCAGTCCCAACAGTTATTTTTAACTGGTATGAAGTTATGCTAACTCTCTCTGCCCTTTCCCTCTGCTTAAACTGCAGAGGCTATTGAGTCTTCACTAGCTGTCCTTTTACTGAAGTCCAGGCCAATGACACTGATTGTTTGGGGTTCTCATGCTGGAAAAAAAAATTTTCACTGAAGAGCAGTGTCAAATGAATTTGGAACAACCTCCCTTGGCTGAAGCTGCGTTTAATCTCTTTATAAATGTATTTATTTCCTCACCTCCAATTATTTTTACTTTAAAAGTTGTTCAAAAAATTGTATATTGTTAAGACCAATCTAACAGCCAGTAGCTATCCAACTAATTTTTTTCTACCTTCTCATTAACTAATGATCCGTCAAACTAGTGGAAGGAGCCGAGTTTACACAAGAGCGGTAAAAATTGACTGAAGTGAACATGTCCTTGGTGAATGTTGAAGAGGTAGTGGCAGGCAGGAGTGAGGTTACTTGTGGAGTGTTATGCGGCTAAAAAAAAAAGGCTCTGTATTTGTTTAGTATTTTTACTTCTAAACTGAGGATCAAAAGTGGCAGTGAACTAAAAATTATGCTGGTGACACAATGCTGGATAGCACTGCCTATGTAGAGGAGGATCAAAATATCATGCGAATGAGATGGATAACTAAGGATTGAAGTAAAAAGAAATAGATGAAATGCAATAGCACAAAGTTCAAGGTCATGCAGTCACAGCCCAGCAAGAACATCTGCCAAGGATTGGCAGCCTATATTTTGGAAACAGCTGAAGAGAGAAGGAAAACACTTGGGGCTACTGTCTGGCTATAGGTGAGTAGAAAAATGAAATTCCTTCTGTGTTTTGTTTGTCAGTAATTCCTCTTTCTGTCCCTCTTTTCCCATGTCTCACAAGGCACACATTCCTGTCTCCACACCACAGATTACTGCCTTCTCTCTGGTGGTGATGCAGCAGGATCATTCAACAGGAACACTCTGTAAAGTACGTGAGAAAAAGAGGTTGGAAGCTGTTTGAGGTGAAGTAATTGCAAAATGTCAGTGCCTATACAGAGGCCATATCATTGGGGGTGGTGTGCACAGTCCTGGTAAAACATGCTCAGGAAAGATTAATGCAGAGTGGAAGAGGCGCACAGGAAGACTACAATGCGTGTTTTGGGGCACAGAGCTCTTGTCTTACTAGTAGACAGAAAAACTTCCTGTCTAGTTTTGCTTAGAAAAATGCAGCTGCAGAAAGCCTCCATTGCCACAAATGTGTGGGGGCAGAAGATAAAAGACAGCTAAAATGAAGAGGAAAACTATCTAAACTGTTGGAAAATGTTACTGGGACATTAGATAGATTCAAAGCAGAAATTCTTTAACCCATGTATATTTTGCCATGTGAACCAGGATCGGATTTCTAACCGCTAGGTCAGTAAGGGCGGGGAGCTCTATTCCAGAACCATCAGTCTGATGGGACAAAAAATCTGTTATTGTCAGACTGGAGATTGATTTGCTATGAAAAAATGTTTGATATGAAGCCTGTAACAGCAGGGACATGAACTGTGTCTTAGGAGGCTTTCAGTCCTATGTTCCTGGGCAGTAGCAAGTATCTGATGTAGGCATCCTGCAGAGGACTGACCTGTAACAAGTACCGACCAAGAGCATTTGTGCTTTAAAAATTTAGAACAATATTTTCTTTCAAATACATACATTTTTCTGCAGACATTGTTTTATGAAGTCCAGGGGACAAGAACTGACTTTGTGAGAACCAGAAGAAATGTTTAATATATGGTTTATAGGTAACACAGTTAAATATTGAAGCAGAAATTTCCTATAATCCTTTAATTTCTAAATTATTTTTTCCCTAGAACATCAGGCATTTAGGAAATCTGGAAAAGCAGTCAATTTAAACAAACTCTCTTCTACAGCTGGGAAGGAAGAACAAAAGAGCTTGGAGAAAATGAGATCTCCTGATCTGATTCTGACACCCTGCTGCCTCTCTCCCAGCCCCAGCTAGTGACCAGTGTCAGCACTAATGAGGAGGAGACAGCAGCACGCCTTGTTGTAGCTGCTCTTTCTTCTTGTAGCAGCGCTGATGACCCCCCCAGAGCGCACCTCTGAATATGCAAGCTATTAGCTCACGTAGCATTTCTGGGGATTGCAGTCCCAGACAATTTCCTCAGACACTGTGATCCTGCAGATGAGAAAGAAAGTGGTAGACTTGGCCACCATGCCACATGGAAATGGGAAGGGCTGGGAAGAAAGCTGGAGAGGAAGATGACAGTCTGGTGTTATTCCAGGAGGCATGGGGTACTGAGGGTCAGCATGTGTAATTGTCTTGCTGCATCTCATGATGAAAGCATTTGAAAATTAGGTAAAGACCAGTTATTGAACAGAAAAGGCTGCAAGGGAAAAAGTGTCATTCTTCATTACATAGGCTTGAGATGAGATCCAAATCCAACCTGCCACATATATTCACTTAGCTGCACATGCTTGTAGCCAGAAGAATGACAGCTTGATACCTACCTATATGTCAGTCAGTCTCTTTACCCCAAATAAACTTTTGCTTCTATGGTATCCTTTGCTTCAAAGCAATGCTGACAAGGATTTATTGAATTAACCTAAATGGCTTTAAGCCCCAATTCATGCTGGTGCAGCATGTCTCTATCAGGGGTTTGCACTGGTATAACTAATTGATTTAGCTACAGATGGGAAAATTTTCTTAACAAGAGAAGGCCTAAACTGCTGGCCAGGCTGCCTTTGTTGTTTGCAAGTAATCTCCCTCAGCCTGTTGTTAGCATAAATCTGCTCTATTTTGGATTCCCAGAGAGCTAATTTACACAGGAACCACACAATAGCATGGTTTACATTTCTTGCTCCTTTTCAAAACAGACTGCGGGATCCTAAAGAAAAAGACTTTTCACAAGTTGTCTGCATTTCTGTGAATATTTCATTGCCTCTGTCTCAGTCCTCAAGTATACTGTGGAAAAGCAATTCATTTGACAAATGAGCTTTTTCTAATTGAGCACAGAGAGCAGAGTATTCTGTTCTGCTCCCAAAGTGACTGGACACATAGCACCCTTTGAATCCCATTTCTGATATATAGTGTTATATTAACAAATCTGAGACCTGCTTCCTTTGGCTGTCCTGTAATACTCGACATGAATTTTCTCTCGTTAATCTCAGGGCTAAGCTTATCTGCTACTGGGGCTGTGTGAGCTCAGCTGAAAACCTGTGCACGTGTGAAACCAGCGTGATGAAATCCAAGTCGATGTTCACAGAAAATGTGTGTGTTCTCACCTGATTGAAACTGAATTGAAAATGAAAACAACCTTTTTGGTGGAGAATTAGATATGAGGTCCAACCTCAGGTAAACAAAGTTTGGAGTCTTGTTATATAGGAGTGTAGAACCTGTGACAACTGGATCTTGGTCTTATTTATTTATTACACACCATAATGATAAAGTTTTCCTATTTATTTTTAAAAACATTGAATTCCTTCTTTTTAGTCCACTTATGCACTTTCAGACCTAATAACCTTTTCAAGAACAGTGCTGAAATCTGGAGACAGTGATACAACAAGGTTCAGCAATTGCTATCACTCCTCAATGTGGACAGCATTTCAGGGAACATCTTACATAGAATAGTGTGGAATAGTAACAGCTCATTTGGCTCTACTTGCTACCTCTCCAAAAGTTCTGGATTTTTTTTCATTCTCAGCTTGAGTCCTCTTTAGTTCTAGTTTTTTGTATTGTTCCAGTAACTGTGAAGTAGAGGTGCAACTAACTTAATGGGCCCAAATGATTCACATTAATGTAAGGAGGATATAAACATTGCAGTCTTTGCAACAGCAAGGACTGTATTTTCCTTGAGAACATTTTGCTCTTCACATATTTGAATGATATCCATTTTGCAGTCTAATCCTACAAAGAAATGGTTGGAATGTGGGGCATTACAGAAACTGATAAAGAGAGATTTGTAGGTGAGTAGATCACAATAATATTTTATTTGCCAAAATCGTTAACTTATGTGTCTGAAACAGTTTTAAACTATTCATAGAATTGAAAAATAAAGGGTTTTGAAAAGAAAGTAAACATAAGTAGGTGACTTTTTACCATGCTAAGTAGTCTTGTTGATGCCTTTCGCTCAAACCAATTCGAAAGAAAATGGTGTTTCCGTATCAGGAAAAAATAATTCCTCTCTCTAAAGTATATTGTTATGGCCATCTACTTTTTTCTTCTTTATTGTGAAAAGATAGACATGAATAAGCAATGCAATTTTCAAGGAGAGCTGTTGCTGCAGCCCAGAAATAGGAACTTTTATCACACAATTTTTTGTATTGCAAAGACTTTTGAAAATTAGCTAAAGAATGGTTGACAGCTGGATAGGGAATTGGGATGTATCTTGACTTACCAGATTGTGACTAAAGGCCCACACATACCTTTTCCAGACACAACTTTCACACTACTGTTAAATTTTCACACTTCTTTTCCAAAATATTTTTTAGAAATTGTTTTTAAGTAGACTACGTAAAAACTTCAAAATTTATGAATTTGCCAGTGAAAATGTTTATATACATTTCTATCTATCTATCTATCTATCTATCTATCTATCTATCTATCTATCTCAGAATTAAATTTGCTCTGCAAAATCAGTCAAAAATGCCAGAAACTGCTCACTTATATGATTGGGATATAAATACAGATTTTATTTTTCATTGCAGGAAGTATCCTAACATTTTTAAGAATGCTGACCATTTTTCAATGCTTGTGTCATTTGTAGCACAGTTTTTTCTCTGTATTAGGAAAATCTCTGGCTACTTGACAAAGTGCAAGGCTTAGTTGTGCAACAGCCAGAATTCCAGCAAGAAGGAGCAAAATTCATGGTAATAGGCATTGATGTTCCTTAAAGACTAAATAGTGCAGTTAGGCTCCAAGGATGGGATTTATAGCAATCACCATGGTGGTGGAAGATTTAAGGCAGGTAACAATATTAAGTCATTTTTCCATCCATCTTTTATAATACTGTGCCTTTTTCAGATCTCCTGCATCTCAGCTACTTTTGTCTGCTCTCACTTTCTTCATTTCTCCTGATTTCCTCATTCTTTGTTTTCCTTAAGCCTCTGCTTTATATACTCAGTGCTGAGCAAGACAATGAGGAGACTTTGTTCCTGTACATCTTCCACTCTCCCCCCAAGCACCCCACACTGTATTATACAGTAGTTAAGTCTCACGTGAGTAATGGCTGTCCTTGAGGAGAAAATACTGATTATATGGATAAAGACTAGTCCATAAATAAAATTAAAAGAAGCCAGATGCATAAAGCAAAGAGGCTAGAGAGTGTCTTACTGGAGTCTGAACTCACCTGCCCCTTTCTTACCTCTGACCTCAGTTAACACGAGTAAACTAGGCTGCTGTTTTTTCTTCACTTGTTTTTATGTCAACGTCAAGGACTATTAACAGTCTCTCTGGACATGTTTTTTAGGAGAAATATGTGACCAATGTAGAAATTAAAAAGGACCCTTTTGGCACCTTGGGCATGTGTGGAGTGAGAGCACAAGAGATTGTGGAGTGGTCTAAGCAGAAAAGCTGGAAAGTAAGAGGTTGGCTGAACAGCTGATGTGAGAAGGAGCCATCAGAAGAGCAGGAATTGTTCCTGGATGCCTGTGGAATGAGATGAAAAAGCAATTTTCTTCATATATATACTTTCAGCCTGTGAAGACTCTATGTATTAATTTCATGTCAATGAGTAGCCCTATTGACTTCATTAGGACTACTAATTTGTTTAAGATTAATCACACGCTTATATTCTCCTGTGCCGAAGATACATTTTCAGGAAAATTGTTCTTAGAGCACTTTTCACCTTACATTAAGGTACTGCCTCAGATGTGAGACCTGTAATATTGCTTACCAGTGTAAACGCTGGTGACCCACAGGTCACACAACAAATCACCCAGCATTGGACCTGTTTTTGTGGGAACCAGGTCAACAGCTGGGTCTGTAGCCCTTGACTGAAGATGCAGCAGCACCACACTGGAGACAGGGAATAGCAGAGGGCGAAGGGGAAAATAGCAGGAAACTGAAAAACTGACTATTTTCAGTAATAAAAATATCTATAGATGATAGTGCCTGACTTCTGAGTAGAACCTAACTGCCCCTCATATTGATCTAAATTTCTTGTTGTTGACCATGTCAAGCTGAAGCAGGTAGGAGGTGACACCTGGGAGTGTGACCCCCTTTCCTCCTCTGGCACCCACTGCTTCACTCCAGCTAATGGACAAGTGCCTTCTTGCACTGGGGGTCATAAACCTGGAATCTTCTCCTGACAGCACTCTTCTGTAACTATTTCTTCAAAGAAGTGACTCAGCTCTCTTCTCTTTCAATGTTCAGGCAGGGAGAGGTGGTTTCCTCAATTCCTGTTAGAGATCAGAGCACTCTCTGAGGAAGCGAGACACCCAGGCTCAATACCTTCCTCAGCATGAAACAGTTCAAACACACATCTTTCTAATTAGTGGGGAATGTGCAAAGAAACCTGTTGAAATTCTTTTAGAATGTCAGAGTTTGGCTGAAAATTCTGTATCACACTTACCAGAGGTGGTGTGGGCTGCATTCCCGGCAGGTGCTGTGCACAAGAACCTGGCTGACTGCTGAGTGCTTTAACCAGCAGACTGGTTGGCAAATAGGACTTCCTAAGGAGAGGTGGGGTGTAGCTGGTGCCTTGGATTGCAGTGGAGTATTTGGTGGGAGATAAGCATTCACTGCCCCAGGACAAGCACTTACAAGAGTACCTGGGAAAATAAACGCCTTGGGAACTTGCAGATGAAGAAGGGATATGACTGATAATTCTTCAGTAGACCTTTGGGAGGTTTAGAGGCCCTAATTTAGAGATGTCGCTGCACTGGATCTTCCCAACATAAAGCTCAGATGGTCAGAAAAAACTGGAAAACTGTGTTTAAATGAAAATGTTTTTAATTCATTCCCTCCTCTTCTCCTTCTTTTCTTTTTACATCTTCTTATGAATTTGAACTCTTTCACAGAATTTGTCTCTGGAGGGCTTCTCTATCTCTCTCCTTAGGTTTCTCAGATTCAGAGAGAAACATAAAGACTCTTTTAACTTCCACCCTGGGATTAATAGAATCCAGCCTGTCTAGCTGCTGGGTAAATCAGAACAATTTCCCTCTATGCCAAATGCTGGTGGTTTGTCATAGACGTGCTCAAGCCCCTTCATCAAGCGGCTTGCAGTTCATGCTGTGTACTGGTAGCAGTTAGCTAAGGGAAGAGAGATACAAATAATGACCAAAAGGCTAAGTAAGACCCACTTCCAAACATCTTTCAACCACATCCCCAAACTGAGAGCAGATCTGCTTTGCTGATTGTAAATGTTATATTATTTGGATGGACTCTTTAAACCCTCCCGTTTTTGGCATTTAAAAGTAAAAGAATAAACAGAAACACATCTGTTTTGCAAATGTGCATGCCACATTTGAGCTTTATGCAATTTCGAATTAGTTGTTAAACATTGAAAATCAGGGTTCATAAGGGAAATGCCTACTCAGCTGATTGTAGTGCAACTGGTGCAGCTATAACAGGCACCAGACACTCCTGGAATAGCAGATAACTGTATATGGCTACACAGGCATAGGCAGAAAGAAAAGGCAGATGGTGTACTTAACTGCACTTAAAATGATTGTGCGTGTGTCAATAATGAATGCCCAAATTGGATTCTGTCATAAAAATCAACTATATATGCATACTACTAGAACAAATGCAGTCCTATAGAAAAAAAGTGGATTCCAGCACTCTAGTGATGTTTACTATGATCAGTTATTTTCTATTTGCTGTAGGTTTTTAAAGTCTTAAACATTAAATAATTAACAACACAATAACAAAAATAAGTAAAGCATAAGGGTAATCCTGACAAATAAAAACCTATTATTTACAGCAAATACTCTTAAAAATACAAATTATCTCTTGCTCAGATTACTAGCAAAAGTTGCTGGATCCTACAGTCTCAAAATACCTGCCTTCCTTGGACTCCATAATGAAACTCTGGCAAGGTCAGCTGAGTTCATAATTTCAAGGTAGATTAAGTTGTCTGTGGATGAAAGTTAGGCCTTGTGGTAATCGATGGAATCTTTACTGTCAGCCATAGCATCATACATATAAACAGACATTTCATATAAGACTTCAAACTAGAGAGTTTTACTTTTCTGTATGCTATGTAATGTTCTAACAGTTTTTCAGTTTTAGAGAAAGAATTTGCTCAACTTAGTTAAATAAGACCATTAAAGAATGTAATTCCTTGTAATTCCTCTGTATGCTCACTCCTCTCTATTCCTCTCTCTCCGTAATGTAGAGAGTGTGAACCCCTTACACTGAATGTTATTCACTGTTAGCAACCCCACCAATTTCAGCAGGAAAGCTGTTGGAGTAGTCTGAGAATCAGTTCGAGTAAAATTAGCAATAGTTGGCTGTAAATAAACACCAAATTCTGTCAAACTTGATCATATTAATCAAATTCGTCTCAATATCTTACTTTTCCACATTCAGTTGCTCAGTATGCAACAATACTAGCCCAAACACACTGGCTAAGGACAATTTATCGCTTCCTCTCATGGTCTTTCTCTCCGCATGGAGTGCCATGCTGACATATAATCCTAATGCATCCATTTCTGGAACAAGCAGAGTTTCCTCTAGCTGGAGTAATAGCAGCTTAGGTTTATGATGACACTCGTAGAGTTTAGGCTCTCAAATCTCTAAAGTACTTTTGAAAATTGTATGCAATATTTATTACCCCTCCAAATTGCAATTCAGTGGAGTAGCAGAAGAGAATTGGACTGCCTTTCATTACAGTTTCCTGACCTTTTATCTAATGTAAAACCCTATTTTTAATGGCTGGTGTCTTTGCCAAACCCTAAGAATTGTCTTGTATGGCCTTAAACGAGCCCCAGTGGGTATGAGCATTATGACATTGTCTAATTACACAGTCACATTTGAATTTTGTTCTAAACTATTTGTGCTTCAGTCTGTGCATAGGACAGAAGGAGCTTAACTGAAAAGCAAATATTCAATTTTAGTTCTCTTCGCATTGCTCAATATGTCCCCCATGCCTTATTTACTGCACAGTATCCAAACCTTGCTCTGAAGATAATTACTATGTCCCTTCCAGGTTTTTCTATGCTGCCTGTTGCTATAGTACCTGAACAATTTACAAACTTTAATGAATTTATATGCACAAAACCCCTCTGAAGTGAGGAGCAGCATTTTTCCATCTTGCAAGTGCTGAACTGAGACACAGAGCATGGAAAATAATCCTCCCAGTCCTCTAAGATTTGAGGTTATGAGTTCTGAATTTTTGGTGTGCAATTTTATATATTCTAAATTGCACTGTACTGCTTGTATACGAGAGTTATCGAATCAGTCACTCGAGAAATAAGGAGTGAACAAGTAACACAAACAGAAGACTTAAATAAATCACTTGCCCAGTTCATATGACAGTGACATAAATCCAGATTTCCAGACCATTGTTCCATTGTCTTAACTTGAGACCACCTTTCTCTTCCTGAAATCCTTGTCCAAGCAACCACTTTTTATAGCAAGTATGCATAGGTCCTATAGGCAATATGCGTCACTCTACATCAAGGCAGGTCTAAATCCTTCTCCCAGCAGAGCAGGAAGAAACACTGCCAGCTCTGCAGGTCAGCTGGTGATGGGGTTATTTGAGGAGAGCTCAGCAAGGACAAGGCTGTGGCAGAGATGGTAAATAAGTGTTTTGCTTGGATGCTCACCGTAAGAAGACTGAGGGGAGCCCCAAACCCTCTGAGAGGACTCAGCAAGAGATTGCCTGAAACAGAAGAAACTGTGGAAGAAGTAATTCAATAAAGAGATAGAATAAACACTAAGAAATCACTGAGACTGTATGATATTCACCCAAGAGTCTTAAGAGAGTTAAAGGATGAAATAGTTGAATTATTGATGGTGGTAACCTTTCCCTTAAGGTTTCACTGATTTTTGAGGAGGGGAGAGTGGTAAATGTGGCTCAAAATTTTAAAGAGATTTCTAGAGAAGATCTGCAACCCTGTGAGCCTGTGAGCCTGATGCCTGCACTTGGTAAATTAACAGAAGACGTGATAAAAGATGGAATTAGTGGAAATCTGGATGAATGTGACTTACTGGAAAGGTAAAACATAGTTTCTATAAAGGCTAGTCCTGGCCTTTAAACACAGTAGAAGGGTCTTGAGGGGACAATACGCAAATCATTAAGGATGACCCTGAATTTTCAGGAGATTTTTGACGAAGTCCCTCACCATAGGATTTTAAAGAACAAAATTGCCCTGGCATAGGAGACAAGGTCCTAGCTTGGATGGATACTAATCACAGAAGCATAAACAGAAGGCACGACTAAATGTGGTTTTCAAAAATGAAAGGAGGGCTCTTCTAGGACCTGTGCTATACGACATGCCTGTAAGGGATCTGGAAAGCACAGCAAACAGTGAGGTGACAAAAAAAGCTGAGCTGTGGAGTCAGGCTGGCTCTAAAAAATTGCCGAATGGGCTTATGAGACTAGAAAGCAAGATGGAAATTAAAATTCTATATAGATATAGTGGTGCAGATGGGAAATAATAATCCTAAATTTGTGTACTAAATAATGTCCTCTGACACGCCTATTACTACTCAAGAGTGAGACCTTGGGTCTTGTCACAGAGAACTCCAGATAAACATCAGCTCACTGCTCAGCAACTGTTGGAGGAAAAAAAAAGGATTTTAAGGTGAAATTAGAAAAGGAATGAAAAGCAAACAGGAAAACAACACGACAGCTCTGTAGCTATGGTCCAACTGTACCCTGAGTACTCTGTACCATGCTTGTCCTCTTGTTCCAGAAGTGTATGGTAAGACAGAGAAAAATCCGAAGAAGGGAATTATGAGTGACAAGTGTTCTGTGGCAGTGCCTGTACCAGGAAAGGTGAAACAGAGCGGTCTTCTTCTTACTGGAAAAGAGAGGACCTACCTGTCGGGGAAGAGGCATCTTTGAAGTTCATGAATGCTGTAGGAAAGGTACAACCGGGAATTGAGTGCTTACTGTCTCTTCCTGTACAAGAATGAAGAGGTGATGACATGTTTTCACTTGTAGGTAACAGATCCGTAAAGCTCCTCACTGAACAATGTTGTGTGCCTTAGAAGCCTCAAGAGAAAACTGGGACAGCACTTGGAAGAGATTTGTGCTGTGGGTGAGAGAAAAGCTGTATCAGGTGTAGGATTGACCCTTACTGAGTATTCCAGAGGTGAGTGAGTACTGTAGGAGAGGCAGGCTGTGCTCACCCTGCGCAACACCCTGGCTGGGGTTCCTGCACCTCGGCACCCTCGGCTGGAAGCAGGGAAACAGGCTGGCAGGACCCTGCTGCACAGCTGCACCACTGCTCTGGTGCCTTATCTTGCTGTGAAGAAGGCAACAGGCATGTGGTCAGGTATCATAATGCATAATGCAAAGAAGCTGAATTAGGTCATATCCTCTCTTCTGATTATAGGCTAGAAGAACGTCTGATTACAGCATCTCGGGACTGTTACAAAACAGGCTTGCAAAATCAATGCCTCGTTATATTTTGAAAATGAACTGAAGCTGAGAAATGAAACCCACACATTCAGAGATGATAATGATGAGTGCATTTTAAATTCCTCCTTTTGAAAGAAATACAGTGAAATCTGGGAATCTGTTTAGGGGTACTACTGCATTTGAGACATGCTCACATCCACACTGCACACAGGGCACAGTGGAAACCAACACGGGGGAATCCAGACTTGGTGTTTCAGTCAAGAGAGAAAGTAGACATCAGTCATTAGCAGTAAGTAAATTGGACCTGGCACCTTAAGTGGCTTAAATGTTAGAAGTTACCCCTGAAATAGTATCCTGATTCTTAAAGGAAGATACTAAATTACTTGCTGAGCAAACGGGTGACATAATCAAAATGATGAATGTTGCCAAATCCTGAAGGAAGTGCGGTGCTTGGGAATAAGGAGTTAGGAGACAGCAGGAGTGAATTGCCAGTTTACAAGCAAACATCACACAAAACACAAGAATTTAAGAGGCACAGCTGTAAAGAACAATCTTTATTTTGAGACAGTCTTAGTTGAGCATAGTAAGCGAAATCACAATTCTCAAGCAATTCACCTTATATAAATGTTGCTGTTATCACTCGTGTATGCATGGAAAAACATTAACCCAAGTAACTAATAATATAGAACAATCCTCCCTCTTAAAATGGAGATGAAATTAAACTAGATATATTTTCCTTTAAAAGAATCTCTCGCTATTATCTTCAGAGTGTTTTTCTGATAGTGAAATGAGTGATAAGATGGTTCTAGATGAAAAGAAAAGCCTTTTAATTTACTAAGGAAAAACCCCGGAAGGCTGCTATGACTGGCAATATTAAAACTTACTCCTCTGTAATTGACTTGTGTCTAATCTGACTTATTTTCTCAGCATTAATGTTGGTCATGACAGTGAAACAGTATTACCGGATTCCAAGAAATATCAAAGATCTGATTTTTTTAAAGTAAAATAAACTGAATGGCTGGGAGGCAAAAAAAGATTTTTTCTTATACCATGAGTAAGCCAGTATGGATATTTTAAAGTAACTGTTGAGACTGACCTCAGGTTGCCCCACAGGAGTGCAACTGACCTCAATTTGAAGATTGACCTCAGGCTGCTGTCCTGTTCTATTTAACAGTGCATGGCTGCACCAAAACAATTAATTTGCAATGCAGAGTTCTAACAAGACCTGCTCTGCAGATAACTCATCTTTTCTGCGTTTGTTCCTCCTTCTTGCACTAAAAAGGAGAGGAGGAAAAGAGTGAAACGGCCTGGTGTTGGAAGCAGGCAATTTTGGCACAGGTGCTGGCAGATATCTGCCAAACACTGAAGTTTTTGAGGTACAGCAAGTTGACGAAGAGCTGTCTTTGCACCTTAGTCTCTTGCTGATCACTGGGAACTGGAGAAGTTGTTGTAGATAACTGGCTTTTGTAGATTTTGAACAAGTCCTAAGACTGTGAGTCATTAGACCTAGCATAATGATATCTTGTAGAGGAGATCATGATTTGTCAGATATATCGACTATGAAGACTGCTTTTTCTCACATCCACCATTGTGCTGATCATATTGATTTATTTTGCATTCATCAAAGGAGACTAAAGTTTTTATACTACTAAAATTGGATATATATGCTAATTTCACACACAGGCACAAGTGTTACATTTTTTGTGAAGCTGAAATTTTGATAGAAGTGAATTTCAAGCTTCCTACTGGTAGTATCACTAGCTCAAATTAATACTTTTTCTTTACTCAGTAAGGAATGTGTACATCTAAGATGGTGGTTAACATTGCTTTACAATGTAGATAAACAAAAGCAGACAAGTAAGCAGAGCATCAATTCTCATTGCAGTGGCTTTTGATTCAGAGCTGTGTGGAAGTTTTGCAAGCACTTCTGTTTTAATATTTGTGGCATTTATGAAGTGAATATCCACTTGCAGCAACCTTCGGATAGTTTTTACTATTTCTTCTGGCCACTGTTATTCTATAGAATGTCAAAATTATAAGTAGTCCCTTTGCTGAATGTTGTGAAATGAAGTATAAAACTTATGCATTGGATATTTATGCAAAGTGAAAGCTAATTTGCTCTAACACACTGCAAAGCATTATCCTCAATACTTTTATTTATCTAGTTCTTCTGTTTTTAAGAAAGATTTCAGAATTCAGGGGTTTTTTTAGATATCTATTTTTAGATACCTATTTTTCTTATTTGATAGAATTTTAATTTTTTTTTCTGACCTAAAATAGTATATCTCTGGGAAGAAAAGTTTTTACATATTAATGAGGATTAGACTGTTTCAGAGTTTGCACGGAAGCCTTCAAACACCATTAAGGTGTTGCAGGATGAATGTGGCTTTTTTTAATCAATGAGTGGTTCTTATTCACCATCTACACAATGCTTTTGCAAAATATAAGAGTTCTTTTAGAGGACAGATCTTAAAAATAAGGTCTTAATAGCCTGATCAGAACTCACAGTTGCTGCTGCGTAGAAACATCAACAACTTGAACAGTATTTATGTTCCACTTTAGAATGAAAATTTGAGTTTCACAAAACTGCTTTTTCTAATATGATGCTCTCTTGAGAAACTTTTCATGTTATTCATCTCTGCCTGTTTAGACTACCTTGAAATTCTTAATTTCTGTTTGTAACTGTCCTAATTATTCTTTCATTCGGCTACAGTGTGCTAATTAAATGAGAGAAAGAAAATGAGGGAACTGTGAGGTTGCCTCTATGCACTTGTAGTGGAATTGTGAAATGGTTGCTTTGAATGTGCAGAGAGGAATTAGACACTTCAACCAAAGAAAGGGCCTGTATCAGGATTGAAGTGGAGATCATCACCTCACATCATCCTAGAATCAGACACCAAAGTACTCAGGCAGCTAGACCTTAACTTTTACTTTTCTTTGACATAAACTGTGGCTTGGACAGCTTGATGGAACTGAGAAGGCTGGTGTAACATTTATTCCTTTTCGTTTTACAGGGAACTTAGAAGTAGCAGCTGAAAACTAAAGGTTACAAAACCTGTTACAGAAAAAGCCCTACATAATTTGGGAGTTTGTTACAACTTCTGAAGTGACTTGGGCAACATGAATCAGATCTTTAAAGGGATTTAAGTGTTGACAATGTTAAGGGCTTTTCATACCAAGGCATTTTAAAAATTCTTCCGAGTACCCCTCTGTCTCTTTAGCAATGGAAACACTATCATGAAGACCCTTAAAAACATAATTAGCTTTCACAGCAGGTAGGTGATGTGTGTTCAAGAGCTTCATTCACTTCTGAAGGTGGACCCAAGTTTTCTAATTCACACACTTTTGAAATGTGATTTATTTTCTTTCCTTCAGCTGTCCCTTGTACTTACCATGCTCTGTATAAATTTAAAAATGAAAGAATTTATAGCACAGTTATAGCACAAATCCAACTTGTTTGATTTCTAGCCTGCATGTAAAAGCCGAATAACATTTCTAATGTTTGGAGGTTGGGATATAAGGATCACATTTTATTTATCTACCTGTGGTTTTTGAAAACCAGCTATTCCATTTTATTGAAATACATAATCTTAGTACGCCAGACATCAGTGCTATGGAATGTCATCTGTCCCCATTTCTTTGTGTTATAAATCCTAGTACATTGCAAAACCAGTTAGATTAAAGAGCAGAAGTGGTAAAAGACAATGAATAAATTGTAAACTTGTATCTATATGTGTGGGCCTGATTCTCATTTGTACCCTATTTTGTTTATAGTGGCAGAAAAACATGGCTGTCAACAATATGCAAGAGCATTTTGCAGTAAGTTCTGCTTCACTCAAAACTTGTACGAGCCTGGCTCCGTGCTGCTGCCAGCTCTGAGATTATGGTCTTAGGCTCTTTGTATCAGTGCAATTATTTGTATCAGTATAACAATTAACACCAGTTGTTGACACAAATATAAGATATTTAGATCTGTAAGCCTCTATAAAATATACAAAGGGACCACATACTTTCTTATATCAGAAGTTTGTCTACATGGTCCTTTGCAAGCAGGTAAGAACTCCTTCATACATTGTTTGCTTTATTCTTCCTCAATTTTATTTGGGAGCAGAACAAACTTGAGTTACATAGTATGAAGAATCAGCTTCCCACCTCTAGTCAGAAGCAGGTTGCATAATGTTGGCTTTGGTGTTTTCCTAACAATAGCTACTGGACAGACCGGCTGAAACCACTGGCAAAATACTGCATGCACGCACTAGGAATAAATAAAAGTCATGTCTTCTCTGCACAGAAGCCTCTGCTATCCATTTTTTATAGCTCTGTCTTTTATATGAATTGCTTAGGTTAATAGCATTACATGGGTATGAGCTTTGCAAGAATGGGTAAACTGGGCCCTACATATTTGAAGTAGCATACTTAGTTAACCCATTCATTAATTGAACACAAAAGACATATAATTATGATGGGAGGAGGAGTTTTTCATATATAACTTCATCTGGCCATGTACCTGTTTTATTGTGAGTCCTCTACAAGCTCTTTTAAGGCAAATTCATCTCATATTGACATCCCCCCTTTCTGCATGTTTTTTAGACACTGCAATATGAATTATACTTATTATGGAAATGACAGCCAAATCTATTTTGCTCTGACAAGTAATATGCCAAGACAGCCTCTGTTCTGTCAGCAAGCATTGCCAAAGTACAAATGCATATGGCAGCAAACCTTTTTCAAGTTAAAACAGAAATGCTAAAAACTGACTTTGCTAATTTATCAAAACTGCTTCCTGGCTCTCACAGGATTTCTTCTGGCGGCTATAAGACATCCTTCTCCAATGCAACTGGAAACATTTGGAGCTAAGTCAATATTTTCATTCACAATTCATGTTAACACTAGATCCGAACATTGCAAGGTGCTGAATCTGTTAATGGGCAGGCAACCAACACTTTCCAACAAAGAAATCATGATCCTACTCTAGTGGTTTGCTGCCATTGGATAGGAATTTGTAAAATTACTTCTAGTTGTAAAAAAATGGTTTGAAGTACCGCTAAATGAATTTAGGCACCTTGTCATCATTCTTCCCTCTCATTGTGTGTAAACGCACCTGTGAAGTTAGGACAGAGAAAGGTAAGCCCCAACTCCTTTTTTTTCTACAGAATTAAAAAAAAAGCGCTTTCCTCTCTGTCCTTCCTGCAGAAGCTCAGGTGCTCAGTAGTCCTCTGGTAGTGTCAATAGCCTTAGAGCATGGTTCACCTCACAGGAGAGCTGCTTTACTCCTTTTCTACACACACATCTATTCTTATTTTGCTTCTAAGAATAGCAGAGCTCCATGGCATTGTCCTTTAACCAGTGGAGAAATATCACTCAGCAGATCCATGTTTTATGAGCCTGACTTGGAAAAGGAACTGCATGCTTTACATCTTCAGGAGTTATGTACTATGTCATTGGTTAACTGATTTCACTGATATAGCTCTTCAGTGCCTTTAGACATTTATGAAGGTTGCTGTCATGTCTCTTACCTTTGCTAGCTCTGCTCAGTATACAAAAGACCATTTTTATAGTAATTGTATTGGTTTCTTCCGTACAGTGACTCAATTAGTAAAACACACTATCATTTTGTGTAGTGTAAGCATCCTGCTGGATAAGGCTTGGTTTTAAGGTGAATGAATCCTGAATTTCTTTGGTGGAGTAGCAGTGACACCTCTGATAGGCGAAGACACTGTAATCTCATGTAAGGGATATGGCAATGGAGGTTTCAGTTACTCTCTCCCTATTCAAAGGTTTCTTGCATAAGAAAGGAAAAGCCACTTCAGTCACTCAAAATATTTAATCTTTTTTTGGCATTTTTAAAACGAATGCCTTTTAGGTTCTACTGATCATAACCCTAATCCTTAGCTAGTATAAATCATTACAGAATTTATTTGCTTCAAAAATTATACTCACTTGCACTAGTTAAGTGTACAGACACAGCCTCTAGGGCACAGCCATTAGGAAACAGCAAATTTTCATGGGTTTTATTCATTTGGGTCATGAACTGGCAGTTTTTCTAACTCACCCTGAAAAATATATCTCTGAGATCTTGACACTAGCAAAAGTAGTCATACTGGATTCTGGTAGAGGAGTTTCTTCAGAGAGGACCCAATCCCTCCTATTTTTCATCCCCTTAGGAATTTGTGGCTACATACCTAATAACTTTGTGTTTTGAGAATAGAATTTTCTTTGCTGTTTCTCAGAAAATTCAACCTTGAATTTTTTCCCACTCATATTTTAAGCTTCAAGTGTGTCCCCTTTGAAATCAGTGACAAAGCTCTCCTTGGCATCAAGGAAGAGCAGGGCTGAGTCAGCTGACAGCTCTGTTTTGAGCTGCTCCTGCAGGAATGCAAAGGATGAACACACAGAGTTGTATCACTAGAATGGAGAGTTCCTAAATTGGATAGGTCTGCCCCTGTGTCTGGCCATCACTTGGCAGACATAACAGTGCTAAGTTTAGCTTTTTATCAATCGTAATTTGCTGTGGCTTTCTGGGCAGGGACGAAGATCTAGAAACAGAAGATTTTAATGTATTATTGCATTTACAGTATTGATATTATTGCAAATCGTTCCCTAATTTCTACAGAAATATTTTGGGCACAGCCATATGAATATACTAAATATAACAGTTTCTTTCATCATTTGGAGAGCCAGAAAGGTGTTAGATTTCATAATGTGTAATAGAGTTAATCCATTTCATAAGTTGGGAATTGCATAAGATCTGTCTGAAGATTTTTCTAAGTGCATTTTACATTAACCAGTGTCTACAAATTTGTAGTAACAGATTTGGAAAGTGACTGTTGATAAGAAAAGAAGAGTTACAAAACATTATGTCGGCGCGGGGCACCACTTGTCATCTTCTGCCGGAGTTCTTATTAAAGAGATGGGACTATCATGGTTATACACGATTTATTACTTAAGAAAACAAACAAGGCATCAGTCCCAGAGGTCGTGAGATTTAGTAACAACTTGCCATAATGAAAGATAGTCACAGGTTTCAAGTTTACATGGCAATTTATAACTTTTTGGTCCAATAAGCAATTAACATGAAACTTTGTTTTGACTTGATAACCTATCACCTTTGGTACTTTTTACTGCAACGCATTTGTGTTTCAACTAATTACCTGCTGGGTCACGTACACCCACATACTTCTATTATAACATCTAAATTCTTAACTTAAACTATAAAATCACACTACCATAAACCCTCCACCATATCACCCAATATATATTCTTACTTATAACTATAGAAACATAGGTTTGTAATTCTCTTGCTTAAGGTCTATATACCTTTGTCATCACATCAGCCCAAGCTCTTTCCAGGGCTGTAAATCAAACCCATTATTGCCTGTAGAGGTTTTTACTCCTCTGTTTCCCACAACATTGAATAAAAACCTAAAAATGACAAAGTAATTAACTTCCACTAAATAAAGAACAAATTTCCAAAAGCTAGTGGAAAACAGTCATGTGTTTCCAGGCTTTCCAGCAGCTCTCCAGCTGTACATCTTCTGGGAGCATTTAATCATAAGACCAGTGTGGGAGCCAGTGAAAGGGACAGACCCCCAGAGAGTTCCTCAGGCCCCCTAGAATGCCCAGTTCTGTTAGGGAAGTGTATCCCAGTTCTGCTTCCCTAGCTGGCCTCCCCGCCCCCTTATACTTTATCTGCTGCTTCATTGGAAAGTTCTCCCTTCCCCACTCTCCCACTGGACCTTGTTCCCTGCCACTCACTCAGATTTTCCCATTGGCTCCTGTACCCTAATCCCGCCTATGTACTGCCCCTGCCCCTGATGCTTTCCCCGCCCCCATATATAAAGTATCTCCATCTCCTAAGGTCTTTGGTGCTTGGTGCCCTTCATACATGGGGCTCAAATAAACCTGTGCTGTGGAATTCCACACAAAGACCCTTCCTGCCTCTTTGCCGTCGGCTTGTCGAAGAAGCTACCGGTGCGTGTGTGTGTCTGTGTGAATGCAGTGGCTGCCGAGCGACTTTCTGTTGAAGTTGGTTCGGGGAGAACTCCACCAGAACCCCCTGGATCTCGACAGACCTGGACTGTAGGGTCACAGGTACACCAGTAGGGTATGAATGAGGAACTGGGAGTACCTGCTAAGGTGTATGAACCAGCTGGAGACACCCAGGCTGAAAAGACCTAGAAAGGAAGTCTTTGCAGGGGAAGGAACAGCCAGCTCAGCCTTTCTCTTTTATTTTGCTTAAAAGTGTAAAATTCCCTCTTTTTTTTTTTTTTGGGTACGACCACCAGATGGCAAGGTTGGGGTTAGCCTTTTTAACTTCATTGCAGAACAATTAATCCAGGTGTGGATATGAAGTCTATCGCACACATTTGTAAATGTACAGGGATGACAACTGGAAACCATATTGAGTATAGAGGGATGTGTGAAGTACTTAGATGTTACTGTTTTGCCTGGACATATCATGTTACAAAAACTGGAATAAGTTTACCAAAGATGCAGAACCAATTTACAATTCCTATTGAAACAAAAAATACGAAGCTAAACTAAGCACAACCAAGTACCAGCCTCATTTTGAACAATTTTCTAAACCGTGTTTTGTAGAGTTTGCCAGACAAGTAGCCATAGACACAGATCAGAACCACTGTCCTTCACAGTTCCAGCTGACTACAAGTCAAAGAAGTCTAAAGCACTCATTGTTTTATAGACACTGTACCCTGGAGCACTGTCCCTTTACCTGAAATGGTGTCAACTGCTTCAACCCTCAGTACACAGCAGTATGACCACATCTGCACAATACTGCATACAGGGCAATTCGTCCTTCTGGTGGTGGTCAGGCAGGAGCTGCCCCTGGTAAATCCATGCTGGCTGTTCCCACTCACTTTGCGGTCCTCTGTGTGTTTGGATATAGCTTCCAGGAGACTTTGCTCCTGCTGCTTTCCTAAAACCCAAGGTTAGGATGACTATTCTCTTGTTCCTCAGATTCTTCTCCTTGCCCTTGTGAAACAGACGTGTGGTGTTGGCCTTATTCCAGACATCAGGAGCTTCCTCTGAGTGCCATAACCATCTGAAGATGGTAGAGTGACCTTGCAATGACATTGGCCAGTTCCCATGGCACCACTGGCACCTGCAGTATCCCATCCCATCAATGTCCAATTTGTTGAAGTGGTCACTACCTTTCTCTATTTCATGTCATGCCTCACTCCTGAGGTCTTTCACAAGGCTCAAGAAGCTGTGTAGGTGCACATTTTATTAGTAAAAGCTGAGGCAGAGAAAGCACAGAGTAACTTGTCTCTTTTTTTTTGCTGTCACTAGGGCCTCAGCCCCACAGCATGCTCCTGTTTTCCTTTGCTTTACTTTTTCTGATAATGTGCTGCAGAAGCTTTCCTTCTTATCTTTCAGATCACTTACTAGTTTCAACTTCAGCTGAGCTTTGGCCTTCCTAATTGCTTCCCTGCAGGCTTGGACAATGCCTTTATACTCCACCTGGCTTGCTCACTCCTTCTTCCATGTGACACAGATCCTAGGACTTGTAAAGCTAATAAAACTTAATGCTGTGCACTGCACTTCTTTTCTTCCTAGTACTATTTGCTAGGATCAAGTCCACTCGTCTCTGGCCACTCCATACATCAGTTTAATGGCTGTCATCTTGTGATCACTCCCACCCTGTGACCAGCCTCTGCAGAACACCCAATTTTAACCTCTTATGGTAGTGTAGAAACTAGGAGATAGAGCCAAATTGTTGTTTTCTTTATGATAAACAGAAAATGACTAGTTGGAAAACAGTTGATTAGTAGTACAACTGTACTGAATGACTGTTGTGGATCTTCTATGTGACCAGCTCTTCACAGAAATTTGGGTCAAATGATGCCCAGTTCTTCGGTTGTAACAAGGATAAGCTGATGTTTCCAAGAAAGGAAATACAAAGGTGTACATCTAGCACATTTACAGCTAAGATTATACCAAATGAGACTGGCAAAACATGCAGCATTCACCTTCCAGATGTTAGTCATAGTAATACATCAGAGAGAGTAAGGCTTTCTTTCCTCTTAATGGTGTTCAAGCATAAATAAATAGTCTTAAGTGTTTACAAGCTACAATAATGGAAACCCACTGTGTTATTTCAGAAGGGTAAATAGACCAAGATGCCCATATATGAAGGCGACAAAGAAGAAACTTTCAGAGGCACAAATTAACTGAGCTTTGTGGAACATGGTTTTGAAATATAATGTTTCCACCCTCCCCCATTTTTTACAGGGTTTTTCCACTCAGATAATGTAGATGCTTAAGGTACAATTATAACATCTTCAGAAGATTGTTAGATTATATGAAAGAGGAAATAGTAATATATGTACAGAGAGATACTGAGAAAGAGGGCATGTGGTTTGAGTCAGAAATCCTCTGATCTCAAAAGAAGCAGATGATGCAGATAAAATACAGGCTTCACTGGCACAGCTAGCAGGGAACTTTTATGTGTACATAAAGCAATTATAAAAGGTGTTTGATTTTGCATTAAAGCAGCCAATTAGTTCCTTTCTTGACTAAAAATATATATTTCTACTTTTTGTGTTTCAGCAGACAACAAACCAAACTGAATCTTGGTAGAAGTCATTGATTAGAAAAATCTTTAATGTATTTTAGTGCAGGAATTCTGACGGGAAAAATATCCCCCACATCAAGACCTCTTTCCTGCTGTCTGATAAGCTGCATGCGAAGATTTCCCAACAAAACTGGCAAAGATGGTGGCTTCATAAAGATAACTTTGCTTCTGGAATCAGGCTGGATATTCAAAGGCAGGGGCAAAGCACTGTTGGCTGGGTAGCCCACATGACTGACATGTTGGCTATGGCTGTGGTGAACCCTGCCCAGAGGGCTGTTCCACATAGGGTTGTTTGTTGGTTCAGCAGCTGTATTTCTCTTGAAAACAGGAAGGGGTCAAGAAATGCCAGCAACAAGTAGGTGCCCACGTCACAGAACAGAGCGCACAGGGGCTGCAACACACGAGAGAGTGCCAGAGTCTCTGTTTACTTTCCGTATAATTGCACTGGTGTGTTACACAATGTATTTAGCTTTTCCTCTTGTGTGGGAGCAGCTTTCAGGAAGGTTTCTGCAGCATAATAGCTTCCCATGAGGAATGATTTCAAAGGGCAACTCTGAGATATAAGTGGAAGAAGAGTTGCTGATTTTAACATGTTTTCATAGCCAGTTTGTGAGTAGCCATGTTTCAGAGTATTAACACTCATTTATAAAAGGATATTTACTTGGAGGTAAACACTACAACCTGTCTAATATTCTCCCATTTCTCGTAGTCCCTAAATAATTACTGCTATGTAAATATTTTTAAATTAAAAATTATTAATCTTAATAATGATAAAAACAAGATGGTTGAGATGAGATTAAATTGACTCATAGGGATGCATATAAAAGTCTTGGAGGTTATTTTTAAGTCCTGAGGATCAAGGTTGCTATCCTGGCACAGAATGAAAGGGATATACCCTGTCACAGATATGTTTGGCAGCATTTTAAGGATTTGAGAATGCTTCATTCATATTCACAGAAGCACTGAAGTAGGTCAATCACCCTATGTGTGGTGCTCATGGAATACACCAGTAACACTGATTTTTCAGCCTCTCAGCTATTGTGAATCTGCCCACATTCACTGACTAAGGGAGATGCCCCAAAGCTCACTTCAATTTCCAGTATGAAGCAATAACAGCTCTGTCACAAGATTTTGAATGGATAGGACTAGCACTAAGATTTTAAGCCTCATGAGAACATCTTCAATTGGTTTTGATAAGACTTCCCTGAATCTTGTGTAATGCATTTGGAGACAATATATGTGGTTATTTTCTTGGACAAGTTCCAGAAATCAAAGAAATCAAAAATAGGACATGTTCTTCTGACCAGCCTTGATTATTACCAAGGGAAGGGCTAATTTATTCTGAGCATAACATATGCCTTCCTTACACTTTCATGGAGTGTTCTTCTCAAGGTAGCAGATGAGGGGAAAGGACACAAGCAACACTGGTTCGTAACACAGACCTAACCTTTTCCACACTGAACATAAACTACTAAATCTAATACATCTCTTGCAAGTATCCCATCAAGAATTTTTGTGTATGTTTTTAACATGAACAACCTTGATAGCTTGTTACTCAGCTGTTTTTAAGAATTTCGGTTAGACACAGCTCTGTAAAAAAAAATTTGGGGTGATAAATTCAGAAGGCTTTCACTGCAGGTTGTGCTGTAAAAAAATATTTTAAAAATAACTTTGTCCTAGAACTTTTAAGTAAAATATACCTTTATTATTGGCAGAGTGCTGCAGTTAGATGCTTCCTAGCATTTGGAATCTCTCTTTTCTGACTCTTATTTTCTTTTCTTTTTTTGCCAAGGTTGATGCTTTAATTAAAAAAAAAATTATCTAGTAGAAGCAGAAAAGATCAACTTTTTTAGATAGACAACAAGGAAAACCTCTACAAAGAAACACTGTCTGTTGAAAAATCACATTGAGAAACTGAACACTTTAAAAAGCAGGAAACTCTCCAAACTCATGACAAAGGTTTAAGGTGTGTGCTTTTGTATGGGAACAAAAAGGTCTGTTCTGAGACATCAAGCTACTCTATTACCTTGAACTTATGGACTTTTCTTCCTACTTACGTGGAAGAAAAATGTATAATGTGGAGCTATGCTTGAGCTAAGGAGGGTTTTGCTCATGCAAATCATGCAAATTTTTGTGATACAGAACAAATAAGACTGTTATAAACATTTTTTTACCACCAGTCTACTAGTCATAAACAAGGGGAGCCTCATCTGCTGCTGGGAAATCGTGGATTCCAGTTGCTGTGATTCCGATGCGTGGGATGCACTGAGGGGGGTGTACAGCAGGATGCTGATGCTGGCTGGCATCACCGCTGAAGTGCCTTACACAGCGCCTAATCACCGGCTTCTGAGAAGGAGGAGGTACAGGGAGAGCTTGTTTTTCCTATAAATTGATCTCTGATCCTTTCATCCCCCGGTATAGCTGTACTTGTTTAGTCTACTGAGGCCTCTTAGGGCTAACATGTAATGAAGTAGAATCGCATAAGGGTGTTCATAGCCACAGCAGTGCTGCTAGCTGTGCTCGTTAATGGATTTGGATAAAACCTTGCTCAGCAAATACCATGCTGAAAACAAATACTCTCTTTGCTGTCTTAGGATATACTGTCCCCATTACTGTACTGCATTTGTTCTCAAAACTGACCCAAACATGGTCTCATTTTGATCTTTGAACTTTGAGCTGACCGGTTGTCAGCCTGATACTGATGCCTCACTGTGAACCTTAGCATAGAAACAGATCACTGCATTTGAAATAGCAGGAGAATGTGTGCTGTCCTGGTGGGAAAGCCATGTGGTAGCCTTCTAATTTATTCATAATTTTACTTAAATCAGAGGTTGTATGAAAAAGTAAATTAAGTAAATACCCAGCTGAATGCAGTCTGTTTGAGCTGCTCCACACTGTGCAGCCAAGCTGTGAGGGGGAAAATACAGCCTTAGGATAGCAAAGGCTGTGAGTCCAAAAGCCCAAGGGGTGACCAAAGCACCCAGCACATTCTCAGGCAGTTTATAAACATGGCAAAAATCATTAAATCCATGCCACTGTTGTTCACTAGACATCATTGCAGAAATGAATTAATTGCACACAGTAAACCAAATAGTGTTCCCTTTTCTGACACTGGGCTACACCTTGATTTGGACTGTGAAAGGAGACAGGGCAGGTCTTCATCTCTTGTGATCCCATCTTTGAGCACTAGGACTTTGACACCAGGGGCTATAACCAAAAAGGTATCTAATTTCTCACTGAAATCAGTAAAAAATATGGAATTTAATGTTGCTCTGCCATGCATTTAGGGACAACTCACCTTCACCTTTCTTTCCTGTCTGGAAGCAAGGAAAACACAGAACTTTGGTTTGTCTTTCTGTTTTCTGGCTGAAGGCATGTGATCAGTGCTGCACTTTAGAAATTGCTCTCTTCTGAAACCCCGGAGTCACACTGCTTCCCAGGCCAGTGGTGGCACAGCCCAGGCCAGGCAGTGCTGTTAGCTCAGGGTTGAGCCCAAAGTCAGAGCCTCATCACCAGCCAGCTCCTGGAAATTCTGGCCTGGTGTGTTTGCTCCCCTTGCTGGCAAACAGATTCGGGAAGGGGTAGCAGGAGGGCATGTTAATTCAACAGGCGTGCCTTTGGCGTACCAGGTTGCAGAGTGAAAAGGCATGGTGGTGTAAATAGGAGGTTTAATATTTCACCAAAATGTCAAAGCTTAAAATGTCTGCTGGAGCAACGGAAATGCCTGTATGAGGCTGAAGTGAAAGCACAAACCACTGCAAAATTCCTATAGCATTAATACCGATGTGATCGTTAGAGTAGTTATTCACTGTAGATATGGTTAGTGGTACGCAGGCAGCAGGGTTTTAGTTCGGTGGCATTTTGCTGACTTTACAGTAAAATGGTCTTCCTTTCTCAGAATTTAATGTGCTATGTCAGGACTAAATTATATAATGGATGCCTGGGACTTCCTATCTTGTGGTCTGATTCTATAACAAATTTCACCCCTCCTTTCGTCAGAGAGGGTAATTAATGGACTGTACTATTTCCATATGATATAACCTGCAGAGAACTTTTTTAGTTGTGTATATATAGGCTTGTGAATCACTTGGCTTTAAAAGAAACTGCATTGTGCAAAGCTTAAGCAATACTGATCCATTTTTCTGCAGAAGACCTCTTTAATGCATTCAGATTTCCATTTCTTACTGAGGTAAAGATTCCTAATTTTTAGCATTTAGCTAGCCATACAGAGCTGTGCACAGACGTTTGTAGCCAAAAATTATTCAATATTCATGTAGGTTCAATTAACTAAGAAGCTCTCTCATAGGTAGGAGTTATAGGATAAGGTTAGTGAACTCTTTAGTTCATTTACTAGTGAGTGGTCTGCGCTTCAACTTCTGAGTGCAGATCAGTAGAGGAAAGTCAGGTGACTGTAAAGCAACCACCTTGTTATACCAAAGAAAATCTGATCATGCTGATTTTAGCAAACTGAATTGACTCACACTAGTCCTGAAGCTTTTTTTTTTTCCTGACCTGAAGGACAGCACAGAGAATAGATTTAAGAAAGAGAGAAACCCAAAAAAAAGGTAATGAGAATGCTCTGCAGCTTTTTTGTCTTTATTCATCTGCAGTAGTAAAAGATTCCTATCTAAGTATGTGGTAAAATAATCATTTGTCAAAGAGGTAAACTTACTGCACACCAGTGGTCTGCACTTAAAATATCCCTAGTGTACTATGAACTATACAGTGTTCATAAAGTCATACTCAAGAGTCAAGTATTCTTCCTTCTTCAATTACTGCAGTTTTCCACTGTCTCTAAGGATGGGTTATTAAACACTCAGTGTCAAGGCACACTACACTCTATTTGTATGATGTATGATTCATTAGGCCACTTTTTTTTTTTTTTTTCAAATTTTATTTCTGATTATATGTATGTATGGTTAACATGGACTCAGAACCCCTCTAAAACTCCCAGAAAACAAGACAAAACAAAAGCAAACAAACAAAAAGAAAAAAAGAAAGGAGTCAGTAGGCACAGCGATTCTGAGAACATTGTGCTATAGTCCATAAAAGCCTGAGGTCATTTCTGCTTGGACATGGCATAAAGTGTGCCTGCCAGTTTCAATATATAAAATCCAGTGCCAAGTGACTGAAATTAGGGTTTTACTGTTTGATCTTTCAGGCAAGTAAGCAAATTGTCACTTTCGTTTCTCAATAATTGCTGGGATAACAGACCTGGCTGTTATTTTTTCCAATCTACACTATTAACCAAGGTATGGAGGAAGGGGTCTGGTCAAAAGTAATTAACAGTTCTGAACATGTTTTCATTGGGGTATTTCTTTTACACATGTCAAGGGGAGGATATCTGAAAAAAGGACAAGGCTGGTTAAATGGAAATGAAGCTTCCAGAGGAAGTTGTGTTCTTTTAGAGGTAATATGCTAAAAGGCTGAGATTACAGAACTATTGCTGAAGGAGCAGCATGCTCTTACATGTTGCTAAGTGCCCCCAAGCTGATATCATCATTAGTTATTTATAGCATACTAATATCTGAAGGTCCTAGTCAGAAGTAAGGCCTTCAGATAGCATCCTCTGTCCAAACTGGAAGAATGTCTTCAGTTCTGAAAAGCTCACGATGTCATTTAATCTCCTTGAGATTGAAGACAATCAGAACATCTTGTGGGGGCTTCAAAAGAAGAAACGGTTTTTGCAAGAACAGCATCTCATAGAAACCTTTCTTGATTGGTAGATTAATAATTCCTTAATGGAATATTTTAATTAACTTGGCTGACACAGGCAAGTACTAAGAATGCAATGGAATGTTAGTCAAAATTATCATATGCCACCCTTCTTCAAACAAGAATAATTTTTTACATGATAAGCACAATATTTCTTAAAGATGTTATTAAAATAGTATCTTTCATGATCTAACTATACACAGGCACCTAGTCAAGAAAAGGAGCAAGAGGGATACAGGAACATACATATTTGAGTGTTGCAGCTTCTGTCAAGTGACTGACGGTGGAGTGAGCAATTTGAGAATTCAGAGTAGTGGCTTTACTCAAAATTGGAGGTTGTGATAAAACATTTTTGGAGGTTGACTATTTTACACAGCATTTAAGTCAATACAGCTGCTCTGCTTGCCTTACAAAAAAACCATCATTTTTTACCAGAGAGTGAAGAAGTTCTATTTTTCTGTTTTTTAGAAAGCACTTTTTCAAATCTTACTGATCTGTATTCTGCAAACCCACCACTAATGGCAGGTTTGCTGGAGTGTAAACCACTCTCTACTTTGCCTTGGGCTGTCTGGTTTGTTCAAGTTACGCTGGAACAGAAACAGCTGTAGTTTTGGCAGTATCAGTCCTGCTTTACTATAGGGAATACATCACTATTTATCAGGGAGCATTTCCAAATGCAAATGACCCTCCAAATTAGGGATGTCCTGCCTCTTAGAACCACTACTAAATGACCACCTGCATGTGTTCATATTCAAAGCTGGTCTACTCACCCCATATGCATCTCCTCCAGTGTTTTATTTGACAATCTGTTTCAGCTTCGCAAGGGAGCTAGCAAATTATGTATTGCTCATTTTGTCAAAGTCATCATTGATGACAATTCCGGCATCAAGAGGCTCATTTTGTTCTGCAGATGTTTTTTTCAGATAGAAGATAAATCATGGTTTTCAATCTTCCTTTTTCTTTTTCTTTTTCTTTTTCTTTTCCTTTTCCTTTTTCTTTTTTTCTTTTTCTTTTTCCTTTTCTTTTTCTCTTTCTTTTTCTTTTTTATCTTTATCTTTTCCCTTTCCCTTTTTCTTTTCTTTTTCTTTCTTTTTCTTTTTCTTTTTCTCTTTTTCTTTTTCTTTTTCTTTTTCTTTTTCTTTTTCTTTTTCTTTTTCTTTTTCTTTTTCTTTTTCTTTTTCTTTTTCTTTTTCTTTTTCTTTTTCTTTTTCTTTTCTCGTTATCTCTTTCTTATAGTGAGGATACATGCTGTGCTGCTAGGAATAGGAGTGGAAACACATAAAAAATAAATTAATAGAAAAAATATTGAGTCACAAGAGGAAATCCACTGCAACCCTACAGAGCCCATTAGTATGATATATTTAGAACCAGCATAATGGATAGATAAAAAATAGAAAGTTGTTTATATAAAAGGAATGGTCTCATTCATATTGGATAACACCCCAAATTCCAAAACATGATTTATAGTCTCTGGCCAACCCACAGCTATTCTGTGACACAGGATTTCCCAAGCTTATAGGGTGGCATCTTCATATGAAAAGAACAAGTGACCTCAGAAGCCAGGTGCAGTACAAGGCTCGGTTTACATTCTGTAGAAATGCAGCTTGTCCAAGGGCTATTCTTTACATTGTGAAAGGAACATACTTTGCTCCCAGTCCCTTGAAGCCAGCAGTTAGTGTTCTTAATTTCAGGGCATTGCATTCACAATAAATTCAGTTTTTCAAAACCCCTCATTTTTCATTGATGAATGAGGTGATTACATTTTCCAAGAAAATAAACCTCTCCATGCACTCAACATTTTTAGCAGAAATTGTCAAAGTCCCTGAACCCTATTGGAAGGCACACTGTGCTCCACAGAATGTCTTAACTTCTCTGGTGGCCCTCAAACATGCTAGAGATACTTTTTCATCCTTTGAAAAGAAATCATGGTGTTCCTCCTCTATAACTGGAAGTGACATATCATGGCAGTCTCAAGGGGTGAGTGTATCAAGAAAACCAGACTTTAAAAGGCTGGTTAAATCTCACAAAGAAGGACAGATATGTAGCCCATGTACTGCAGCTCCCTTGAGGGAGCTGACTGAAGAGGCTCTGTGTACAGAAATGGGGTTAGAAAAACAAAAGCCCACTCAAAGCCAAATCCAGCGGGCGATACAAAGGGTAACAAGAAGGGTTTCTACAGATCTACCAGCTGCAAAAGGAACATAGTGGAATATGTAGGCTCATGGCTGAGTAGGGCAGGGTAGCTGGGAACAGGAAGAGGGATGAGGCATTCAGTGTCTCCATCCCTCTGCCTTCCTCTACTGGAAGACTGACCTTCAGAAATCCCAGGTCCATGACACCAGGGAGAATGCCTGGAGCAAGGAAGACTTACCCTCACTGTAGGAGGCTCAGTTTAGGGAACATTTAAACAACTGTACATACATACATCCATGGGCCCTGATGGGTCCAGAGAAACATAAGAAAAATCTTTTTACTTCAAGAATAGTCAAACACCAAATGACGTTGCACAGAGAAGCTTTGGAGTCTACATTCCTGGAGACAGTAAAAACTCAGCTGGGCATAGCCCTGATAAGCCTGCTGTACTTGACTTTGGTTTGAGCAGGGAGTTGGACTAGATGATCTCTAGAGGGGCCTTCCCACCTCAACCATTCTGTAATTCTTTGTGATTCTGTAGGAGGGTGTGAGACAGAAATAGCTGTGACTTAAAAAGTATTTAAATTCCTTCATTAGTACAGGTATTTTATTAATACTTATTATTATTGTTATTGTTATTATTATTATTGTTGTTGTTATTTTTAATACCTCTTTAGGAATATAGCACTTCAAATACAAGTGACACTACTACAGAAAAATATGTTCATCCAAAAGGACAATTTACCAATAAAACCTATATATCAGTCAACTGCGATTTTTAAAAATCATGTTCAATATTGAGTATTTCTGGAGAATGTAGCAGTGTAATTTAAAAACATCGTTTCCACATTTCCCACTTTTTTTTTTTAATCTCTCTTAGAGAAACCATAAGAAGAAGTATCATCTGGTAATTTAAGTGCACACAGGATATTTCAAAAATCAAAGCATTCTGGTAAAAGTTGTCATCATCTAAATTTGTGACAGTCACACCAAATAGCAGACCCATGCAAATGTATTTGATAGGAAAAGGAATTACTTCCAATTGCTCTTAAATGGGGAAAATTTTAATCTGTTTTTCAAAGCTAGGAAACTCAGTGTGGAAAATGCCTACTGCACAGCATTCTACACAATTCTGTTAACAGCTTTTCGACATATCTGGTGCTTTCTGTTGACACTTCAGTGTTATATTTTAGATGAATACTACAAGAAAATGATCAATACGTACTTAGGAAATTTTCTATCCAGAACCGCCTGACAGGACAGAGAACATGAGAATCTTGACCTCATAGCAATTTAGAAATGACAGCCAGCATCAACTAAGTTACCTCTAAGCCAGTTTAAGAGCAGGGGCTAAAAAGAACCTGTGATGAAATATTAGACAACTTGTAAGAAATTCACAAAAACAGATGCTCATGTATGTCCCTTTGGAAGGAGGGTCCATTTGCCTTTGAAGCACACTGTAACTAATTTGTTGAAGACATCAGATAATGTCACACATAAAGGCAACCATGTCATATTTCAGACTGTCCAGAGCTGAAATGCTATGAAGCTAATATGGAAGAAGAAAAGGCTGTTTCAAATAGTGGTCAAACACCACAAATATTAATTGGTAAACCTGTTTGAATGGCAGCCCAAATGTAAAAGAAAAGGGTAATGTTAATCTGCAGAGTTCCTGAAGGACTGTGAAGAAAAGCAGAGATAGGTCTTTTGACCATGAAGCACAAGTCTTATTTACACTGAAAACTTTTTAGCCTCTTGGAAATCAGGAAATTTGCTGGATATCACTGCAGTGGCCACTCCAAATAACTGGCATCTCTCCCATTTTACCAGCCTAACTAACTGGCTTTAAGATAATGGAATTTACATGACTTGTCATGAAATGGTAGAATATGCCAAAGAATGTGAATTTTTCCATACTGCAGCATCATTCCAATGCTCCTAGACAAATGACAAATTCTGAGTAAGTCACTGTTGACACTGATACAATTTTAGTAAAGAAAGTTAAGAAACAAAGAAATCATTTTTTAATGGACAAATAGTTCCATGGAATCTTAATCTTATTCTCAATAGCACCCAAGTATTTTAGCACAATGATCAGGTGAAGTACTAAATCATGCAGTGGTTGAATAAAAAAAATGGACAAAAAAATGAGGCACCTTTGCCTAAGCCAACCTTATGACTGCAAACAAGCCAAATTTCCTCAAACACTTTCTCATTATAAAATCTGCACATGAAAACAAGTTACCTGTGCTGAACTGATGTGCCTCATTCAGATAATACAGAATGAATAGACTCATATTTCACAAAACCTTTGAATACATTTACTCACTGTGAGTGCAAAACAACAAATATGGACATACAGGATGATGAACTATCTGTTCCACTGAGATTTGATGAAGAAGACTGGAAAAGAACAACATTTGACAAGCAGCTGAGTTATGCAGGAACAGTTAATTAGAACAACTTATCTCCAAAAGAACCCAAATGCAAAGCAGACTTCTCAGGCTGGAGTGTCAGAAGAGTCCTGTTTTCTCCACAAAATATACTCACTTCATCTAAATATTCAAGGAGAAATAGCACTTTATTTCCCAATCATTTGCTTAGTAAGGACTGATAAAATCAAAATGTATTACTAGATCTTGGGCTACTATTCTAGCTTTTATGTATGGATTTTTAAAATATTGCTTTTTATGTGAGTCACTGTAAAGGTTTAGGCAGAAAGAGATACAAAAATTCAAATAAGGGTTTAATAAGCTTTCAAGAGATTGATATAAAGAGATGGAAACCCAAAAATATAAAAATAACAAGCTATAGACTTGTCAGCAAATACAACCTTGCAGATCTGAGATATGAAAATTTTTAAAAAACTCATTTCAGTAAAGTTTTATTTTAATAATTCTATTTCTTTCTATTTGTAAGCCAGTTAAGTTTTATTAATCTCCTACAGCCTTTTGTCACTTCATTTTTTTTTGTGTGGCCCTGTTTTATTCCCTCCCCTTACAATGTATTTTACATACTGATTTTCAGGCACGGTTTACTATTTCCTGCAAAGAGCAGAGCTCATGAAACTAGCAGCTAAAGTTATTGTTAGCACACAAATAGACTAAGACAGATCGTAAAGTCCCTGATGATCCAGGGACTATATAATGCTGACTAGCTCCAGCAGGCCCAACAGAAATTTCATAAGCCAGTGCTTAGATTTCAGCAAGTCCATTCTGTCCACTTCTTTCCACTTAAGAACTGTTTAACCTGACCTTATCACAGCCATAAGCACCCTGCACTCTTCTCAAGCTGGAAGGAATGTTCGAGTGGTTAGACCCACCAGATTCCTGGCTGAGGTAGTAGTGGGCTGAGCACCTCCAAACTCTTCAGCCAGTGTCCCAAACCCCTGCCGTGTGGCACTTGGCACTTGGGCATCGCAGGGGTGAGCGGTGGACATGGCAGCACTGCTGAGGACGAGCTTTGGTGGTTGTTTAATCTGCAGTGCCAGGGTGCTACTGAGCAAGAGAGGTTACACCACGAGCTATTTTCAGATGCTTCACATTCCTCTTCAACTTCACCCTGGCATAACTTAAAAGCCCTTGTACGCGAGGCACAAAAAGTAACAGAGGGACTACTGCTATGAAGTGCCGAGTATTTCCAGGAGTTAAATATGCTCAGCCCCATTAATATGGGAAACAAAGTCACCTTCTTACCTTTCTGAATATCTTCTAATCGGAATAACATGTAAAAGTGATTTAGCTCTATCTTGGTGCTAATCTGCTTAGCTAAGATCAGGGCTCAATGTATGCTTTTTCCAGCTGGACCCATGCTGTGCTGCAGTGTTTCCGGCTCCTCTTGCATTCCTGTAGAGTGAGCCTAGAAATTCTGTGACAGCTTCCTTTACATTTAAGAAAGATATTTCTTGAATTAAATATGAGCATGAATAATAATTTCAGGACAGAGGCTCCTGCTTTATGTATTTTAATACGAAATTTCATTTATTGTGGTTTCCTCACATTTTGGTGAAGACCACCTTTTTGGTCTTGGTCTTCAGTATGCTACAGACAGTTCTGGTACCAAAATACTGTGTTATAGATGCTGCCGATAAGAGGATCAGGTGGGTCTGGAGTTCCCAGTCATTTGGGAGAAGCTACTTTTGTGGCTCAATCTTATTAGTGAGCCTTTCATGCAAAGTGATCAGCAGCGAAATAGTTAATGAGACTGAAATGTAAGCTATCTGTAAGGCTTCAGAGTTAACATCGATTGGGATGAACAGAAAAGTTCACACCTCTCAGAATTAATCTCTCAGCCTGAAAGTTTTGTTCACTGTTCTGGAAGGTCACTTAATTACCATGAGAAGTACAGACATAATCATATAATGAAGGTTAAACTCCAGTATGTTATTCTGAGGCAAGGAATGGAAAATCAAAGCAGATTCAGCAGCTCTGCAGACGTGAAATACGTGGTCTATGTTTGTAGCTATTTTGACTGAGTCTCATTCTTCAAAACGGGCAGTGTGAATCTCATCACCAAATAGTCTTTGAGGTGCAACGATATTTTTGGGGGTTTTTTGTATTAAATATGTTCCATTCACAGTCCAGTTTTATACGAGAGGAATTAATGAGAATTATTATCCATTGTAAATACTAACAGGAAAGCAGACTTTTCTAGACTATGGCATCACATTAAAAGATTAGTGAAGTTACACTGACATTAAGCATGGTTTAACAGCCTGAATAGACAAAAAATCTTTGGCATATACAAGGCCTGTTTGATTTTGTGTCAGTTAGTTATGGTCAGTGGGAATAGGAGTATAAGAGCACTTAAAAAGATATCACGTGTCACTGCATATACTCTGTTAGGCAACCAGACAAAATGAATGCTTTTTCAGATGCTCAAAGGTGGATGGAAGACTGAGGACACAACACAGAAGTCCTTCAGTTGTACCTGCATTTAGGATTTTTTGTACTCTTAATGGTTGCACTTGTCCATTCTACATCATTCGTAGCTGAGTATTGTCACTAATATGCTAACTTGTCCAAGACGTCCACAAGTCCCTCATGTAGACAAACCTGGAAAGAGTGCTGAAAAAAAGAGGACAATATTTAACAATACTACTGTGAGTCCTAGAACTCAAGAAACATGTTTTCTGATCAGTTCTTATCTTGCTTTAATTATATATATGTTTTAAAATGTTTGTAATTTATAAACTGTACTTCTAATTTGCAGATTTGTCAGTCTGGAGCATGCAAAAGATATTCATGCTCACACGGCAATTCTTCTTTCCCATGTGGGGAATGCTGGAACACTTTTTTTCCCTTTGTGGTTACACAATTTCATAAAATGTATAGATTTATTATTTCATTAATTATCACCTAATTATAATAATTAATTATTTTAAAATGCAGATTTAATTATTTTCAAGAATGAAGGGTAAAGGTACCCTTCAGTCAAATTTGACTGAAATCAACTAATGAGGTCACAAGTTGTTAACAGAGAGATACAAACTGATAGACACAAATATACACATTCTCTGACCTCCTTGGGAGTGTGAGTAAAATGAGTCTCTTTCCATCTCAGTTTATAGAAACTAGAGTTGTAAAAGAGATTTCTACTCTCCACTTCAGTACCTGTGTTTTGAACTGCTAGATCTTTTTGACCAAATAGCTCTGTATTACTCATCTCTCAAGTAAGATAATTATACTTGGAGTAGCATTACAGACAAATCTACTTGTCAGCATCTGCCTGTGGTAAATGTCATGGTCCTGGGAGGAAATACTTTAAGCAGCGGGTGTGAGGAATTTTAGGGGTGTTTCAGGGATGGCCAGCCTGAAGTTCTGGTTATGTTTGTAGCATCTCTGTGGACATGACTTGTCACAGTGAGGTAGGAAACTTGGAAGCCTCCATGATTTGACTCAGCAGGCAGTGTGTGAGACATGCTGGCAACAGCCAGGCCACTGAGTCTCACAGCAACAAACTGTCTGGTGCGCAGGCAAACATGGGATAAAAACAAAACCAGAGGCAGCGTGACAGTAGCACCAGAAACGTCCTCCAATAAAATTGCTACAATATCGTACAAGGATTTCTACAATATCCTTACACAAGAATGAAAATACTGGAAATGGGAATTGAGTCTCTACCCAGTGCGGCTTTGGTGTTCTCACTGCTGCAGCCCGGCTAGCTCAGTCGGTAGAACATGAGACTCTTAATCTCAGGGTCATGGGTTTGAGCCCCACACTGGGCGCCACGTGCCATGGCACTATATGTTTTGGCTAGCTCGGTGACCAGGAGTGCCGGGCACCCACCCACGCGGGAGACGGTGGTGGAGGCTGCTCGCGGGTGCGCGGGAGGGTTGGCGAAGTTCCAGCCAGGACTCGCCTAACCCACCGGTGGTCCAGGCGCGCTGAGGAGGTAAGAACGAGGCGGAGGGACTTCTGCGTGGGAGAACAGGAGCGGGTTTAATCAACTTGGAAGTTCCATGTGGAATTCGCCGGGGCGCTGTTACTCAGGTATTTTATCTCTTCCACAGTGGGAGGGGAAAATAAAAAATAACCAATGAGGCAGGGACACAGGGTTTGAATTCTCATGGGCAAGGGGTACAGAAGCAATGGGGAGTACCGTGGGAGGAGAGGGATAACAGGGGCCAACGGGGGCCCGAGGGATACAGAACTTTCCAGAGGGAGAAACCAAATACAGGCAGAAGCGGAGGAGATGGCAACGGCCAGTTATAGGGGGGGGTGATCCGTATACCTCGCACAGCCCTCTGGGCACTCACAGGGCTCCTGGGCTGTGTGGGAATTAAACCAGTGCACCTGCTATGGTATTGCTGGCCAGGGAATCGGCAATAGCACACTGCAACAACCCAGATGTCAGCATGTTGGAATAACACTGTCACAATGGAAAAACACATTAAACATTAATCAGTGGCAAATTTTGGTAGGTAATATATTTCCAGTATGGAGTGACAGAGTAAATTCTTTACCTGAATCTGAGAAATCTCAAGCAAGACAAATATTTAAACAGCAGAGCTGGGAACTCTGGTTCTGTGGCCAAGTTACTATTGTCTCTGAAGGAAAAACAGGTTCTCCTGCTGCAGGCTGAGACATTGGGACACAGTGGTGGAATAAGTTCTGAATCCTAGAGGACTTTCTGCAAAAAAACATGGACTGCTGAAATGCCCAGCATTAAAACAGTGACAGCTGGTTGAACAGAACAAGCATATAGGTTCGAATAACTTTAAAAGAAGAAAGAAAGGATTTGGAGTGCAATGGTCTAAAAGCAGCATAACTTTTCTGTAAAGCAGATACAAATACACAAATAAAAATGCTCATCCTTATAAGAAGTCACTCAAGAGAAGTGAAATAAAAAAAGCATGTCCTAATCTCACTGTTAGCAGAGAAAATAAAAATGGCAGTACATGCAGTGACTGGGAACAATGATTTCCAATACAGAGAAGACTGTCTGCAAAGTGACTTTGGCAAATTCAAAGTTATGTGCTGATTCAAATATATAAACACACTACAGAAGAAGGCTGCCAACTGAAAGATGCCATATTGGTTAGGTTACTAAATAATCAGCAGCCTATTGCCGTTCAATAGTCCAGCTGAATTGTGAGGCCAACTGCATCACAGCTCCAGCATCACAGATGAGTGCTAATATCAGACTTTAGAAATGTGACAAAGGACTGATTATATTTAATGAAAGCTTCCTAAGGCACTGGATACATGCAGGCTGTCAATAAGAAAAATCCTGAAGCAGGCCATGTTATCACTTGGAGCATATTGCTGTTGACACAAAACAGTATCAGTGGCTACTTGAGCAACAAGGCAGAGCAACTCATAGAATCATAGCATCATAGAATCACAGAATAGTTGTGATTGGAAGGGACCTTTAAAGATCATCTACTTCAAGACCCCTGCAACGAGCAGAGACATCTTCAACTATATCAGGTTGCTCAGAGCCCTATCCAACCTGATCTGGAATGTTTCCAGAGGTGGTACATCTATTACTCCTCTGGGGAATAGATAGTAGTCTCATCACAGGACAGACTTATACTTACAATGTATAGAGAAAAACAGAGAATTCATCTCAGGGTCTGTGAACAATTGAAACCTAAGGACATATTTCAGAATATTCTGAAGGCAAAGTCAAGGTAGAACTACTGAAATGCAAAGTACCATTAGCTGTGATGAAGCTGGTAAAGAAAAAGCTGACAAGGCTGCAAACAAGAGGTGTTACTATGCTCAGTGAAACAAAGGCAGAGTAAATCAGCAGCCGAAAAATAGTTAGAGAGTCTTCAGGTAAACCTAGGATCTGCTCTGAGCCAAAACCACTGAGCAGAGCACTTGGAAGAAGTCAGTATCTATTGCCACTTACTGCTCAGCCTGGTAGATATGAAGGAAAAATTGCAAAATTTTCATTAATTTTTTTCATTGTGCACGTGCCCTTGAGATACTTCTGAAACTGTAAGACAGACCTCAGTGATGCAGCATGGGACTTGTAGGAGAATCTGAAGTGAGTACCTGAAAGAATAAATAAATCTATAAGCAAGCACCGGCTGTAAGGTGCTAAGGTACTTACGCAACAGCTGGAGACACATGATAACTCAGGAGAAGCCAAAGTGGCCTTTTGCGAAGCCCACTGTAACAGAGCCCTGACAGACACAGGGAAGTGACATATTAGATTTAAAAGGAAGTGCTGGCTTTACTTCTTGCATGGAAAGGGTTTTTTGAGCACAAGGGAGACTTCTGCCTAAATTAAACAGAACACCATACAAAGGCAATACTGAGAGCAGCCAAATGACAGGAACACACCCCTAAGACTCCAGAGGCAAAAAGCGAAGAAGGTGTGATGTCCAGAAAAGTGACTCCACGAGGCAGGCAAGTTGACCCAAGCACACATTTAATCCGAAACAGAAACCTTAAGAGAAAGATTTTCCAGACAATCTGTTGCCAAGGTTTTTCTCTTCCTAATCATCATCGTCATCATCATCATCATTTTCCTGAATGCAGTCCTAGGAAACTCTATGTGTTACAGAGTATTGGATGAAAGAGTCTTGCTCATTTTCTAATCCATTTCTCATAAGCCCATGAACAATCTTTATAGCTACTTAGCCTTATTAGTAAGAATTTTCTTCTTATGTTTCTTCAATCATTATAAACAAGACAATATTTATAACAGCTGGAAAAAATTATACTGTGCAAGATCTAAAATCAATTTGTTGAATTATAACTATTATAATTTTATAAATATTTCTAGGTATTTCCTGGTCTGAAAGGATCTTACAAAGACTAGAGCTCCAGCCAGAGATCCAAGAGAGCTGCCTTTAATTCACCACAGACTTTCTGTGTGAATTCCAGTTCCTTACACTGTGTGTCATATCAAATTCTTAAAGCATGTGTATGTGTGTGTGTAATTGCACTCACCTATCCCAGTGCTGTCTGATGCACACTAATTACAAGAGTACTCTGAAATGTGATAAGGTTGGACATGTATACACCAAGCCTAAATATGCCTGCAGATATTTACTTTCTTGTGTCAGTATGTCTAGACGTTAATGCTTAAATAACGTCCAATTAACTACATAATATTATTTACAGGAACAAAGTTTAATCATATTCTCATTAGCAGCTTATTATAATCATTACTCATTATTTATATACAAACTACATGAATTAGCATTTTATGTGCATTAGGGATATGACCATATGTGTACTTACTACCTACCTGCCCTTTTAAATTACAAACAGCTTAGAATTTTACTAATTTATTAGTCCTTTTCTGCAAATTTTTGTATAATGTCCAATAATAACCCATACACTCATGTTAAATGTATTTTGGACCACTTTGATACTATTCCATTGCCAGAAACCAAAGTTATATCCTTCTTGCAATGCTTTCATAAGATATCCTAATTAAAGATCTTTGTTTTGTACAACAAAAATGTATACTTCTCACATATCATTCATTAGAAGCAATAATAGCACTGATTTGCCTATTTCTTTACAACTTTAATTTAAAAATTAAATAATTTTTTAATATTGCTGCACAAGGATTTTGCTGCTTCCTATTCCACTTCTTATTTCATTTCTGCTAGTGAACCTATATGTGAGAGCAGAATGCAAGAGATTTAAACTATAATCTGAAGAAAGAGGCTTAATTGTTTGAGAAGAGTTGGACAAAAAGAAGGGAAATAAAAACCTTTGATTCTCTTTTCAAATCTAACAGCACCATAGAAACATAGAATCATCAAATCATTACGTTGTCTTTTGAGATCACGGAGTCCAACCTTCCCTGGCACTGAGGTCAGACTGATAGGCCTGTAGTTCCATGGGTCCTCCTTCCAGCCCCTCTTGTGGATGGGTGTTACATTTGCTATCCACTTGTCGACTGGGACCTTCCCAGTTAACCAGGATTGCTCGTAAATGATGGAAAGTGGCTCAGTGCCACTTTCTGCCAGTTCCCTTAGTACCATTGTGTGTTTCCCACACAACCCCATAGATTTGTGTGTGTCTATGTGGTGTAGCAAGTCACTGACCATTTCCCCTTGGATTGTGGGGGCTTCATTCTTCTCCCCATTCCTGTCTTCCAGCTCAGGGCATTGGGTACCTGGAGAACAACTGGTCTTTCGATTAGAGGCAATGAAGGCATTAAGTACCTCAGTCTTTTCCTCATCCTTTATCACCACGTTTCCCCCCACATCCATTAAAGGCTGGAGATTCTCCTTAACCCTCCTTTTGCTGCCGATGTATTTATAGAAGGAATTTGTATTTTCTTTTATGGCAGTAGCCAGACAAAGTTCTAGATGGACTTTGGTCCTTTTGTTTTTCTCTGCACAACCTCATGACATCCTTTTCATTCTCTTGAGTTGCTTGCCCCTTCTTCCAAAGATCATAAACTCTACTTTTTTTCCCAGGTTCCAGTCAAATCTCTCTGTTCAGCCAGAAAGTTTTGTTCCCCTCTGGCTCAACTTAGAGCACATTGGGACAGCCTGCTCCTGTGCTTTCATGATTTCTTTCTTAAAGAATATCCAGCCTTCCTGGACTCCTTCGCCCCTCAGGACTGCCTCCCAAACGGATTGTCTCAACCAGTCTCCTAAACAGGCCAAAGTATTCTGCTGAACCCCTTCCTTCTTTGAGAACCAAAAACTTGTATCATTTCATGACCACTGTGCCCCAGACGGCCTCCAGCCATCATGTTACCCACCAGTCCTTCTTCATTCACAAACAGCAGTTCCAGCAGGACATCTCCCTTTGTCGGGTCTCTCACCAGCTGTGTCAGAAAGTTCTCTTCCACACAGGAACCTCCTAGACTGTCTCCTCTGCTGTATTGTATTTCCAGGAGACATTTGTAAGTTAAAGTTCTCTATGAGAACAAGGGCTAAAGCTGAAGATACAAATCTTCAGGTGCTTTTACTGAAGTAACTAAGCCATGTCAAGGGAAAAGTGCCAGGATCAAACAGGACACTTGTTCTGGCTTCATCTTATGCATTTAATGCATCACCTCTGAATGACTGCAGCCCTCATTCATTACTTGCAGCTTTGCCTCTCCTGTCAGGAGAACAAAGAAGACAAGAGAACAGTATTGCTGCCAGCCAGACTTTCTTTTCAAGACATAGCAGAAAAAAACCTATGATGTAAAAAGAAAACAGAAAGAGAAGGACCATCATTTTAGTTTGCTGCTCTCCCAGAGTCCCAGGAGAGCCACGTGTCAGGCTTTCTGTCTGAGAACGTGGGGTTGTTTTCCAGATGTACTCATTCCTTCCCCATTGTCCTCCAAGGTGACAGTGGGGGAAGGCAGACAAGCACCACTGTCCTACCCATTTTTGACAGGAAAGTCTCAGGACCCATACAACTCTGATACATTTTCTCTCAATACATTACCCTTTGATAGTGGATTAGACTGGAATTGAAAACTTTTAACTGGAAAAATGTAAACACACAATCACGGAAGGAGGAATTTGCTAGGACCTAGGGAGCTGGGCTGCCTAAAACTTCAGCTTTTTCTCAATTAAAAGCAAACAAGAAGTGCTATTTTTCTTGAGGGAAGGTAGTCTTACTCTGACAGATAGTATGAAATCAAGCCTTCCTTCAGCATGGGTTGGGGAAGCATAATGCTTCCTCCTAATTTCATGATATTTTGTATTAAACCCATTGCAAATTAAGCTGATTGCCTAGAGACTATAGCTCCTGCTTATAGCTCGCAAGAGAGACAAGGCAGTGTAATGATCTGTGACTGCTTACCGTACATGTAGACTACAGCCATCAGTCAACTACATAATCCTCAGCATCAAGATTCATTACAGTCAGTGGGAGTCATGTTGTTAGAAAGCTAACAGTTTGGGAAACATAGGGGTTAATACTATAGAATCAAGAAACTAGGTTTAAAATAAAAGGTGGAAAAGAAGCTGCTAGAGCTGAAGTGGATGCATCCAGAGAGTAGTGCTCGTGGCTATAGATTACTCTTAGATTTTCACCCCAGAAACATTTCAAAAAGAAAACAAATGACAATCTATCATGTCTTAGGTGGCATTCTTTTCCTTTTTTTTTTAATTCATCAAAATTACTGTTTCCATTTATTAAGAAATAGTATTTTTTTTCAAAATTATTGCATACTTTGCGCATATGTCTCTACACCCTCTTTCTTCTCAAATAACTAACTTTAATATACAAATACCTCACTTTATTATACGGCTCCTTGGGATCTGAAGGTGTTAAAAAGAAAGTTAAACCTTAATTATGGGCTGTAAGCTGCTAAAGGAAAAATAGTAGAGTGTAGCAATGACATCTGGACTAGTACTAGTGCACGTAATGCATATCTGTCACTGACAACTCACTGGGTTACATTTAATTCACAATCATCAGTCATGTAAACATGTCTTCTAAACAAAAAAAGAAACCACACCAGCATCAGTAGTAGAAAGCATGCCTTCAGAGGACAGATTTTTCCACGTGCCGTGATTCAAGTGGATGGCCTTACTGACATAAATAGAATGGACAAGTAACTGTCGATGAATATAAAGTGACAAAGAGTTTTATATGCTGTGTTAACTTTTAATCCACCATACTTAATGACTTTTTGTAGTTCTTCTTTTACCCATACACTGAATTCGACTCTTCTTTATCTCTGGTTTTGGGGGATTGCCTCAATGCTCTCTCTCTGTAAATCAGGGCATAATTTAGCAATGCAGCATCCATCAGCTAACAGAAAATAAGTATTCTTCAAAATCTGAGAACCTGAAATAGTTACAAGATCAGTCCAGAGGCTGGCTAAGCCTTTGCTCTGCACAGTTGCATATTTGTCTGTGGAATATGAAGTGCTGGAAATCAGTTTGAGTAAGAGCAGAAAATACCAGCTTCATAAACTTTGGGCACAAAACTACTCCCTTTATGTCTTGTGTTATACCCACTTTTCTCTTTGAAATGTGTGAGCAGTGACCCACAGGTGTCTAGAAACATTTCTCTTAGAATATGAAACTGTTGCTTCCATGGCTCCACAGCAAGAAGACATATGGACACAGATGATTTTCACTTAACAACTCAGTTGAGGCAAACAAAATAGCAGAAGCTATGGTAAATGCAGACCTTTTTGATCCCAAACTAAATGACAATTTTAGCACTAGCACTTGTCCAGATGCTTTTGTTACAGATCAGAAAACCTGTTTGGCAAGCTCTCACTCATTTGGCTATAAGCATTTCAGTTGCCCTCCCACTAGATGTAGTCTCACCACTTAAGTCATGTTTCAAGACAGAGTGAACAGATGAGCTTGTCTTACTCCATCACTAATATTGATTCACACATTCGCACAGAAGAAAATGCAACTTTGAATCTCTTGGCAGAGCATATACCTTACACATGCACAATTAAAGATTAAAGAATTAGCAGGTGCCCTAATCGAAGCCCTGCAGGGCGTGTTCTACAATTTGACCACACTTCATTATCTTTGTCCTCCTCATGCTACAAAGTGACCTCTGACTAGGTGCACTTTTTACTGTGGTTTATGGCAATTATGATACTTGTTCATGGTAGATTGACTAGAATCTCTTTGGACTACCTAGTGTATAATCTTTCTTTATGTATTTCTACTATAGTACCATATGCATTAGCACTGGCCCACTGGGTATCATTTTATTTCAGCTTTCATGTATACATTCTAATTATTTTACTACTGTACTGCCATTGGAGCTTAATGTTGAAAATAGAATCTACTTTTCACCAGGTCCACCACAAAATTACAACTTGTGACAGCTTAGGTTAGCTTTCACTAATAAATATGAAATAGGAGGACACTTCATAGCATGCTGAATACTAAATTAACAAGTTAAAATGGCATAAAATGAGGAAATTAAGCCATCCTCTTCTGAAATAACTATGTATTAGAAGAAACCCCAGTCATAATGGCATCATGTGCTTAAAACTAATATTTTATGGTGAGATGAGTTCTATGGCAGGCTATTATTACTACTTACTGCATTAGGGTAGCACCTAAAGGTTTGGGCCCAGCTGTGCTAGACACTGAGTAACAATTTTATCTGTATTTACATTCTTCCTGCCCTGCCTAAGCACCAGTCTTGGTCAATTTCCAAAATCCTTCTTCTAATCACCCTTAAAACTCTACCACTTCCAGGTGTTCCCCTACCCACCTGTCCCAGTAAATACTCTTAAAATCTTATTTTCAATCTGTTCTTCATCTTATCTTCCCATAATGTCAAAAGAAGTGTCCTAGTCCTGTACCTGCTAGTTCATACATCTCAGCATTCCCCTGTCTTTCCTCCACTAAACTGATCCTAACAGTCAATGTCCTTGGTTTTGGTGGAACCTTTTCCACTATTGCTCTCACCAGGCTTGTAGGAAAATTTTGAGGCTGCTAAGGTACTCTCTTCCCTTTGTCCCCATCATGGTTTTGGCTGATCAACACTCTGCCAGTTATCTTGGCTCCTCAGTCAATAGTTCCAGAGTCGGTTCCCTTGCACAACATGTTATCATTCGTTGCTGCTATAAAATGGCAACTCTTTCTCTGCTTCCTACCTCATCATTCACAGAAAATGATAGGAGATTAGATTGTATTTTAAGGAGGACCTTTATCTAGCATTATGTTTTGAGGCAACACTTGCCTTCAAAATGGGCAGCAGAGTTTTCCCTGTTCTTGCTGGTATCTTCCTTCCTCACTTCTTTCTTCATACCCCACACGAGGATGGCTTTTAATATGAAAGCAGTGTAATAATGTCACCAATTTGTAGTGACTCCCTTATTTGCAGATTCGGAAAGAGACCTGTTATTTGAACAAAGAGATAAAAAACTTATTGCTAAAGAACATCACCTACAGCATGTTGCTCCTTTTTAGTCGCACAATGTTCTTGCATTCAGTATACTCCCAGATGAATTAGAGGGGTGCGTTTTATACTCAGATTTGTGGCAGATCTCTTTTAGTATTCATAGGTGTGCCAGCGTAATACAATTCATTTAGGAATATGACACATCTGTGTAATTTGTAGGTGTTGACTGCCTAACCTTCAGACAACTTGATGGAAAAAAATAATTCATCCATAACAGAGACCTTTATTTTTCAATCCATAACATTCTATTTAATGTATTAGAAGTACATGAAAAGAATGGAAAAACAGGAAAAGTGAAAACAGGAAAAGTTAAAAGAAGAAGAGAAAGAAATGTCTCCTGTAGAGTATTTTAAAAAATAATGTAGAGAAGGATTATTCCATATTTTTCAAATCCTTTATAGTGAAAGTTCTATCTGCCTTTCAATGGGTCTATCTTACTTATCTTTGTGATCAAGTAAGAGAAAAGCCATTGCAGTCCTATATAGATATGACATTTATTTTCCAGCAATTCAGGCAACTCGAACATGACAACACTGAAGAATAGGTTATAAATATTTCATTTCATGATTAGGATCATCTTCAAACATAAGGCTCTACATTCACATGCCTTAGGTGTGGTGTGATAATTGTATAATGTATGTTACATCACAATCATTTTTATCAAAATAAACCAGAAATTACAGATATTTAAGGAAGGACAATAAAAAAGCTAGATAACCTACTCCTGTGATTGTTTGTCTCTTCTATTAAAAATAAATTATTTAATTGCAAAAGAGGAAATTTTTATTGCTCTGAATAATAAGACCTCTCACTTAAAAAGGCCTGGTGCATTCAGGGAGTTTTGCCACCCATGGCTACCAGAATACCAAGATGCTATTACCTGCAGCATAGCCCACAACTATTCCTAGTAATACTGCATTTCGAGAAATGTAATTTATGGTCTGATTAAAATTTTCACCTTCGCTCTAAAAGTATCTCCCAGACATCCTTTGCAGATTATGGTCTTACCTGGATCAGAAATAGTTGGTCATGAGCCTGGATTTTCCTAGTTAATCTATATGGTTTTTCGGGGTTTGGTTTGGGTTTTTTTCAATTTCTTGAAATGTACACAGTATACAACTTACCTTCTCTTTGCTCCATAAAAGAAAATCTTTCGAAAGGAACTTTAGGTTAAAAATACTGTCCTGTGTGAGCAGTTCCTGGGCTGCAGCTCTTATCAGGATTCTTCTCATGTCTGTCTCCCCCAGAGAACCCACTGCCGCAGCTTCTTCACCCAGAGCTTTATTCCGTTCTCCAGCCCCACTGCTCCTCACTTCTTTGGCTGATATGGCCTTCCTTGCGGCCTCAGACTTCCTTCCCTTCTGCTGTGTGCTGGCATTTTTCTCTATAGGAGGGCTCAGATGATCCTACTGGGTATAAAAGTGCTTTTAGTGATCAGTAATTTGGAGTCAATAAACCTCTTTAGTAGCAGGGGTTATTACTGAACGAAACTGTGCCTAGCTCCATTCCTAGCATACTTCCCAACTCCACACTTCTCCTTGCAGGAGGGGACAGCAGAGCCTAAGCATTTGCCAGTGATGCAGTTAACAACAGCAATTGCTCCAGATAAAAAGAGCTACATCATCATTACCAGGATGGAGGACTGAGTCTAACAAATCACATTGTACCAACAATTGGGTAATTGGATCTCTACTGGAAATGCAGTCTGAGTAATAATTTCAGATGGCACTGATGGTGTTATATAGAAATTAAACCTCTATTATCATATTCCAATGGATCCAGTTCTAACTGCAGGTAAATGGTTTAAACGTACTGCTGAATCCATGCATATCTGAACTTCTCAAGAAAGGTTAATCCACTTCGAAATTGATGCCAAATTGGCAAAATACTCCTTTCCTTCTGAACTCAAACTCTTTAGTTTAAGCATATGGGGAATGTGAGAAAGCAACTTTTTTCTAAAATGCACACCAGAAGGAAAAACCTCCTCTACCATCCAGTATATTGTACAGCTCTTGGCTGGATGAGTGTGAAACATATTCTGGAGCATGGCAGCGTGCACGGATGTGATGTGCTACTTTTCTTACAGTAATGAATTTTATGCCTGCCTGTTTCTGTTCCTTTGTCTATTTTTAATTCAAATATGTAAAAGCTTTTCTTAATACAGAGTCCCAGGTGTCAGTTGCTGCCTGGAGTCCCTTTTCTTTCCTCTATTGTTCTCTTAATTGTTACTTCAAAACAATTAGCTGGGCATTCATATGCAAATGAATGCAAATGTACAGGGGATTGGGTGTGAGAGAATACCACCACTTGTTAATTTCCACTTCAAGGTCTGCTGGTAGGAACAACAAAATTGCTTAACAATGTATTTTTCCTGGGCCATAAAGGGTGAACTGGCAACGATTCCAGCGTCCTGCTGGCTCGGCAATTGTTAAGATTCTTCTGTTTCTTGGTAAGATTTTTATTTATTTGGGTCTAGAGACTGTGCTAGCCTTGTAACCCTAAACTGCCCCTGCCCTTGTTCATTTATACTCAAGGCTGTGCTTAGTAATTTGGATACAATCCTGATTAGGATATAAAGTAAATTATTAATATTGCTGCTATTAATTGATTCATTAAGGGATAAAAATTCTCACATGAAGGAATTCCTCAAGTCTCTGACAAAATAAAACTTTTATAATTTATAAAAGAATATCGTTTATTGCATTGAAACCTTAGAAGAAAGATACACTGACTGATAGACTGGGACTGGGGATGAATCCTAGAGAGACTTAGCCAGTTGCTAAGATAAATCTCATCTCTTTTGGAGCAGTTGTATTTATTGTATAAATCTGCATTCCCTTTCAGGCTGTGTAGTAAAACTCCTTATGAAAAATAGTTGGTTATTCAGCATTCAGAACTGCTTTACAGAGACAAATACCTTAGCTTTTCATATGCAATTAATACACAGAAACCAATTAAAAGACCAAATCTTGTAGTCATTAGGTAAGAAAAATTCAGAACCACAGACTGTCCTGAGCAAGAAAACCCACAGCACAGCAGGAAAACTCCATCACTCATATGTGACTCTCCTACCAGGATCCCTACCAGGGGAAAAGTTGCCTCTTGGAGGTGTAACTTTAGAAAGATATTTCTGAGACTGTGGGAAGAAGTGATTAACTTTTCACTCCACAATTACTTCTTTTTTACATTACCTTAGCGTTCTTCCACTTTCATCTCTGAAAATCATCTACACAGCAATAAGGGACCACAGTATTTACCCCTCAGGGCAGGAAGTGTCCTTGTTATGCAGTGTAATTCCCGTGTTTTACCAGACACATTCCTCGTGGAAAAGAAAGACATCTGTCAGGTGGTGGGAGCTGACTTGAATTCTCTGCTCCATAACTTGTCAAGGGGTGGTGTGCTGACTGTTTAGGCATGGACATGAAGTTCTGGTTAGATGTATAAATGCTACTGGAATCAGTGAAGTCAGATGTTCGCGTGCTTTTGTTCAGACCTTAATTGTCCTGTGTCCTGGCTTCCTACTCCTAGATGGGGTAACAGCACTGCCCTCAGCGTACTGTTGTGAGAATAAACACATTTAAGACTGGGAGGGACTTGGGAACAGCAATGGTAGGGACTATATAAATACTTGGAGCAGAGAGGGACTACTACTTATACTGCAGTATAAACAAACAGTAACAAAGCAGCTATGACTGGTTTGAGGAATCTTATCTGGCCCTGGGAGTAACATAGGACCATATCCAAACTGCAGCTAGCAATGCACTCCAGAGGAGAAAAGCTTGTACACCTGCAGAGGTGGCAGTGAGGAAGGGGGATACTCCTCCTCTGTCAGTCCCAGATCCTCTCTGCGGAAGAGTGGGCACTGTCAGTAGTAACTTGGGTGGCTGCCCCCAAGGCTTCACAACATGTGTTTCAATGGAAAGAGGGGTGATGAGCCTTCTCACCTTCCTGCCTTTCCTCTCTGTGTCCTCTATGGCCAGTGCTCTATTTAAATGAGCTTTTATTTTTTTTTCCCTCCATGGGCATATCCATTTATGATGATTTAACCTTAGGCACAGACTTAAAGGTTTTGCCCCAAACTAATATACAAATCCCAGAAAGGGTCTTTAACCATAATGCTTCTATTTTCCCCTCCTTAAAACTTGGAGAAATTGAAATATCTGTCTTCATTACAACATAAGCACCTGTGGAAACTTGGAACGTACTAGATATATCCCCTTACGGGAAGAACAAATGTCTCATCCCAGCAGACTATGCCCTTGCTGATACCTGCTCATACCTCACCAACCAATATATTTTATCTTCATATGTGGTTGAAATAGGGCAGATTTCTGGAACTTAAACAGGCAAATAAAACACATCCATCTTCCAATAAACACACAAGAAGTTACTATTAGCCAGTGGGCTAATAGTAAAACATCCTGAAATACAAGGAAAGGATGATTTGAACAGGTGAGGTTTTAAAACATGTTTTACCCTGAAGTTTCCAGTAAAGTTTTTTCCTTAACAAGTTGTCAGAGACCTTTGCCTTTTGCTTTATGAGGCTGACGGTTGCAACTTGAAAGCTCAAGGAATATTTTCAGTGGAAACAAGAGATAGATGCTGGCAGGGTGTTTTAACAATGGACTGTTTGTTTTGGTAACAAGATTCAAAGAATGCATTATTTATAATGCTCTGATATGCACATATAGCTCTGGTTGTATGCAGCAACATAATAACACTAGCTGTTTCTTATAATCTGTCTGCACAGCACTCCCAGGTGCTGCCTGCTGCTGCCAGGGCTGGGATTTCACATGCAGTTTGAACCAGCAAAGCTGGTAGAAGGAGTTCCTCCCTAGACTGCTCATTCCCACCCCATGCCCTCTCCCTTCTCTGTCACAGGTGCTTATGCTAGGTTTTCAAATAGATCAAGGAATCAGTCCAGATTGAAACTCACCTGGACTCTAAAAAACCCCAAACAACCCTGTTGCGGTGTGTAGGTTCCTTGTGGTGGCGTGGCAAGCCACAGCCTTCCAGGAGAGCACAGAAGGGGGTCTCTTGGGGATAGCAGCTATGCCGCATCCTGTAGCCTCTTCCAGGCTGCCCCTTGCATGCTCCAGCTAGCTGAAGTTCCACAACACCGTGACAATAAAGGAGGCAAGAAGGCTCTCTGCATAGAGACTGCAGAGGATCTATATTCCATGGAGGATCCCAGAAGCCTAGAGCCAGCACATGTGCTGGCTCCCAAAGGTAGAGAGCCAGCACATGGCATGGTTCCCCCAGACAGAAAGGCTAGTGCCGCAGAGCAGAAAGCAAAAGTACGTGGCATGCAGCGTCCTTTATCTGGGGAAGAGGGGGGCGGAGAGAGCACATAGACCAATGGTCTCAGAGCACAGGGGTGGTACATGGGCGGAGTTGGGGTAAAGGAACAAATAGGAAAACCCGAGGGAATGGTTAGGACTTGGGGTGAGGAAGTGGTGACAATGTGGGAAAGGCAGGCAATTGAGCAAGAAGAGGCCTGGAGAAATACAATACCACACAACCCAACCAGTTTAAATGCTTAAACTGTGTAAATGCTGAAACTGCTCATGATGCTTGGCCTGAGAGTCCCACATACATTGTGCTCCTTTAGGAGACTTCATTGTTGTCTTTTCTTCACATACTTCTTTAGTCTAAAACTTACCAAAAGATCCCTAGCTCTACTTACTCTAATACTACTACTAGCATCCTTGGTCTTTACACACACTAACGTTATCTTATATCTCTATTTTAGTATATACATACATGCCAGCAGTAGAATTGTTATGTGGTATACATTACTTGTTTACTAAAAACATTATATAAAATGTATATTATATATTACATACATACATATAGAAGTATATAAACACAGATATATGTACCAGGATCAGAATCATGCCTTGTGGTCATTGCATGTAGCACAAAATGTTGGTGTATACAAGTGGAAATATAATGAAGTGTTCCTTAGGGTCTGTAGTTCCTTTTCTCTCTGGTCTCAGCAATGGCTGATGGAATTTGTACAAAATGTATGTCCACTGTTTTAAGTCCTTCCTTCTGTATGCTTTCAGCACTTTGAGGATTTATCAGATAGGACCATATTCAGATGCTGAAAATTCCAGTAAACTCCAAATATCTCGTGTTTTCCACTAACCAGTGAAAGCCTTAGGTATTAAGAAATATCCAGGGAGTAGGAAATACTAACTTTAGGCTTCCTTTAAAGAGCCCAGAAATTGCTTGAGCTAGTGATCTGCTTCAGAGATGGCTGATACATCAAAACTTGCTGCAGCAGCCCGAAGCTTTCATTACTAGCCAGCAATGCAGCTGTGACTGCCTGCTCTGTGTGTTTTACAGCTGAGAAAGGAAGCCTGAACCAGTCTCTTTCCACTTGTGTATTTGGCTCTTCTGATGGGGTCTAGAACAATGTTTCTTTATGTTCTTTGCTCTTGTCAGCAAACTATTGCCAGGTGCTCACAGACAGATGTCCCACTTTAACCCTTTTGAATTCCCTGGAACATCAATATAAAGCATAAGGATGTTTTGAATAAATCTGGTCTCTTCGAGGCAGGTAGCTGTGATGAAGCTCCTGATGAGTAAAAAGGAATGGTAATAATTTAAAAGAGGAAATATTCCTGTGTATCAAAACCTTGGCTGTAGCATAATGTATATCTAACGCAGTTTTATGCAGTATAGTTAAATAGAACACAAATAGTGTTATCCCATTGCCAACATCAAAGCATGCAGATTTCAGAAAGGGAAAGTATGATTAGAATGTGATTCAAGGCATAAAGCTTTTCATATCTCTGCAAAATGCATATATAGGTATATATATTTATATTTAAATATATATTAATGAGTTCTTTTGCATAGTACAGTTTGTAAAGCTCAGATCTCTTGTCTTTAGTGTGTTCTAGTGTCCTTTGTTTTATGTCTGATTCTCCCCATTAAGAATATAATTCTTTTTGTAGCAGACAAAATCCCCTACTAGCCTTTCTCCTTGCTAATCTTTCTACATTTTTCGTTATCTCTTCCTTTGTGCCTTTTGTCTGATTGTGCTTCTTACACAGGCCTTCACTCAAGGGTTAGTGAAATTAAACATTAGCTGGCTCAATAGGTAGCTAGTAACAGTAGTTTATCTACCAAGATAAGCTTGCAGGTTTTGGATGGCTCAAGTTTCTTCTTTTCCACTTTCATTATTTTAAGACATTGTTATTTGAGGAGTTAGTGACCCATCTCTTTTAATGTTGCTTACAAGCAGTTTCGCTATATAAAACCTTGTGATAATTTCTACACTGTCAAGTTGCAGCTAAGTTGCAGTTTTAATACATCGCTTTCTGAAGCAAGAGGCTGTACTTGTTTCAGAGTGTTTCATATTGTTTCACTTCTAATAGCTTATACATACAGAAAATCCCGTGTTCATCTTGTGTGCTGCAAGATATTTGTACTCTAAAATGTAGCCTAAGGAATCAAAGCAGCAAGGCAATTTGGGGACAACACTTCACTCTGTTACCAAGGCAAGGGAGAGAAAAGTAGATTTGCCATGTATCCTTATGAAGATAACAAGAGCAGAAACTTGCGAGGATATTTGTAGCTGAAGCATTATAAATGGAGGAATGGATGTGGAGCCTGGTCAGAGGCCTAATGGATTCATATAAAATAGAGATGTCTGTGTTATTCCACTGGTCTGTGTGTTGTATGAGAGGGACAGTCAGACAGTGGTTGCTTCCCTTCCGTGTGACAGCCTGAGAGGTCAAACATGGGAGTTTTGTAGCACATCCCTTTCTGAGCCAGTTATTACAAAGCAAATCTATGTTTCAGGCAAATACAGAGATTTGTAATTTTTCCGCAAAAAACAGGGTCTCAAAGAGCTGGTGGCTGGACTTGTGCCTCATGCTTTGTCTGAAACTCTCCTTTTAACAGGATTAGTTCAAAAAGAGATTCACCACATTGGAAAGCCTGATTAGGAGCTGCTGCTATGATCCCAGGCTTGTAGATCCTGGCAGTCAAAGAAAAGACACAGATGTGACACTCAAGTGCCCAGGATAAACACAGCCCTCTTCAGAACAGCAATCTTTTTCTACAATTAGCAAGAGTTTGTTTAAACCCTGTTTAAGTAGACTCAGTCCAGAGCTAGTGCTTGGGACAAAGTCTCCTTATCTAACACAGTCTTTTCTCTTGTGCACAATCAATAAGAAGTGCAGACACCATTAGGACATTAGACATCTCTGATGAGATGTGACTGGTTACGTTGTGAGGCAGACAGTCGTGACTGCCTTTTTCAGAAAGACTTTTCACGGCTCTGAGTGACCACCCTCCGGTGCCAGCAGCTCACTGCCAGCCTTCTGCTGCTCAGCAATTGAATAAACAAATTTGCCTCCTATCCTCCAGCTCCTATGGCTCATAGCACGACAAAAGGGTGGCTGGAGACTACTAGAACATGTTATGCCATGGGACATTGGCCTTTGATACCAACTAATGGTCTTTTCCACACAGAAACTGATACTCTACTTTGACACACACTGTAATTTTTCACTGTAAACCTGCCCTATTTGCTGCTGCTTCGCCACTGCAGATGAATGTATCAAAAGCTTTGCAGTGTTTTTTGGATACTTCTTCACCTTTGGGTATTTCCTAGATTCTGGTAGTTAGTCCAGGTGCTGCTAAAAGCTTGTTGTGCAGTGGGCTGGAGGCTTTCTGTACTATAGCCTGTGGATTTTAACAACTGAAGCTGTCACCTTTTTTTTCCTACCAGCATAGTTGGAACAGGTCTCAGGTGATGATAACTTCTCATCCAAAACATTTTCCCATGCTTTAGTTCATGCAAAACCAGAATTCAGCATCTGAACTCCTCACCCATTTCAGGTAACCTTTTCCAATATTATTTAACAGGCTGTTGTAAATCAGTTATAATTTACTATTTTTTTCAGTAGTTTGCTCCTCATTGAGGTCTAATTTTCACAATGCATCTCCTATCCCTTCAGTTGCTATAACGCACATCATCAGGTATAATCTTCTAAAATAGCTTAGCAATTTGGGGGCCTTCTGCAATCATTGTTCCTTATTCTACTCTTTTCCTGTTAGAATCCATTTTATGAACCTTTTCATCCAACCAACCAACACCTCAGCCCTGAATCACTAGCCTTTTTACAGTGACACTGTGATGAGTTATTGTTTTAAGGTCGGTTTTCTTAAAACCAAACTAATTCTGCAACCTGTAAACCCTCTCAGAAAGTAGCTACCCTTTATGCTGCGTTGTGACACCATATACTCTAGTAAATCTTTAAAGAGCAGGGGGAAGAAGCCTGGGCAAAGATAAAGTGGGACCTTTGTTAAACAGAGTGTTTCTGCATCCATCTTATTCCAGGCAAAAAGTCTGATAATCCACAATACTATAGCTTTCATGTGCCGGGGCACAGTGCCAGTGTTGCAACTGCTGCAGAAGGTAGGAACAAAGAAGGAAGATAAGGAGTTGTGCTGTAGGGGGAAAAGGAGGAGTGGAGAAAAAAAAATCTTTTGCATTCATGGAATAATTGTGGCACAATCATAATAATTCAGAAATAATTATATTTGTTATCAGTCAACATAATTTCCTGCAGTTCTACACACAACGTCATTTTCCTTTTCCAGCAGTCAGGCTGAACAAACGGTTCTGTTCTTGTTATTATTTTAGTTTGAAGCAGAGTAATGTTGGTTGAACTAATAGTATAAACACAAGGATATCACTTAGAAATGCCTGATATCACTTAGAATATGCCTGCAACCATATTTTTTCATTCTTACTTTTTTTCCTTGTGTTTTGCTGTAAAATGCCATGGTGCTGTGGCATTGTAAGGACAAACCCTGCAATATGGTTAAAGACTAACTCTGAGTTTAAGTTATTATCCAGAGCCCACTACTGTAGTATTGGAGTGCCTAAGAGAGACTATTTAGTAGATGAAAGAAAATAAAAGCAGTATCATGGTTTTACGCTGTAGGGTAGAACTCTCTGTATGACATATTTAAAATGACTGATGGATTTTAGCTTACAGTTTAGGAGAGAGGATGCAGGCCCCTTACTGGGGTGTGACTTTCTTCCACCAGACAAATCTGTGGCTCCCCAGAGGGACTGGTATGTCCTTGAAGAGGAAGGTCATGTTACCTCCAGTTTTTCTTAGAGACTTCGTTGGAGAAAGAGGCCAGCTTTAGCCTGGGCCATTCAGTTCCCAGCACTTTTGCCACAGGATATGGAGCATGTTCCCTCCTTCAGCAGGTACTCTTCAAATAAGACTTTTGAGGTGCTACGAGTTCTCTCTGGCATATTTCTGTCTTGCTAGATGTCTTGCACTTACGCTAAGAGAGGCTCACATAAAACAAGGGGAAACTTCATACCATTTATTCTGTTGCTAAAGTCTATAAGGCAGTACACCAAGCTAAAAGAGAGTCCTGCTGGACAGGAATATGCAGCTCATTAATATGACTGGGTTAGAAGTTGGTCCTTTATGCTTACAATAGCTGCTTTCCAGTTGGCTTTTATTGTTGCTGAACTATTTTGCATTGTCATACGAAATGATTAATATATAAACATGAGAGAAACAAAGGTACTAGAAGATCTCTTGTGGGTTTACTGGAAACTGAGTACAGGAAAATGACTGCTGGAAAACACACATAAATAACAACAGGCTTATTTATAACAGCCAGAAAAAGAGTGAAACCAGTTCCAGCTCTTTCGTTACTTCCCTCCCTAATATAGGTCAGATAAGGATTTCACACATATGCATCTCCAATTTGGTTTTCCATGCGCAGTAGAGAGAACTATGCAGCCTTTTTTCCGAGGAATTATGAAAGATAATAGTATAGGATGTTACAAGGAGTGTGATACAAGGATCTTTGCTGGATATAGACTCATACAACATCTTTTATTAGAGATGTGGGAGCAGAAGAGTAGCCTGCTGATTGCATTCACAGGTTTTATTAAATTAGGAGAATTGGAATCTCAAGAGGCTAAAAAGTGGCAAAATAAGATTCAACTTGGCAAAAGTCATATGGGATAAGTTTTACAAAAGAAGTAAAATCCTTAATTTAAGGTAGAATCCATCACAGTTTTAAGGAGGTTAGAGGCTTATATGTTTTTAAGGTGTGATCTTTAATTTTATGGTACTTTGGGCACCTGGCATCTATAGGAAACCATTCAACTATGCTGTTGATTTTTAAGACTGCAGTCTTCTTTAAAAAATCTTCTGTGAAGGCTTGGAGTAGTGTGTAAGAGAAGTTTCTGTTCCAGCCAGTTTCTTTCCCTTTAGTCTCATTTCAAAGTCACATTGATGAGAACAAAGGAAGTTTCTCAAGCAAGAAGTACTGAAAACAAGCTAATGAGAGAGCTTTCTATTAGCCAAATTGGCAGCTTCTTTACAGGGATGTAGCTCCTTCTATGAAACAGACTCAATAGTATCCACTGCTAGATATTATTTCTTTAATAATTGTCATTGCACAAATACAGATACATAAAGTGTAAGAAACATCTAAGGATGTCTAGATAAGCATAGTTATGGATAAATTTCAAAAGTTTGAGTGGAAGAACTGTGGTGCTACCTAAAATTTATGCACTAATTACAGGCTTTTAATATTTTATAAATCAATGGACAGCCCTTAGAGGCTGATTTACAGATAGGCTCAGCACCCCATAGCTCCAATTGAACACAGTAGGACCTGGAGAGCTCCACAAATCAGAGACCTTCCTCCTCCAATTTGGAAATTGGTGAGGACCAAGTGACCACTAATGCTGCCAAACTCAGACAGAAGAGGATGTATGTATGCAGTGTGTAACCTATGTATGTATCCAGTATGGAAACACCACTGTGGACATGGCTGAAATAAACCCTTTGAGAGGACTGAAAAGGCATTAGGTATCCATATGAACAGGAACAACATTTAAAGTTTTGCAGCCTTACTACCGAAGAGTTACAAGGGTAAAGAAGCCTCATGTTTTAGAGCTGAAGTTGTTGATCTGTGTGTGTCAGTATAGATTGTTGTCTCTGTTATAATACAGTCAGCAATTGAACTAGGTCATCAGTGTTTTTGTGTTAATATCCTTGTATTTGTATGAAACAGATTCACGAAGAGCATGAAGCAGTGTTCTCCCTCTGTGTGATAAGGCATGCTTCTGTGAATGCTGGATTGTTCTCTTCTCTCTGTTGCTCTTGGAATATTTTTTACCTAAAGGGTGGAGAGTGGGATGACCATACGCAGAGGATGATGAGTTGTGATGAATATGAATTTGCTCCTAATCTCTTAGTTTGCTCAGTACTGCTCTAAATAAAACTGTTACTAGTCACTAAGATTTACATAGCCTAATAAGCATCAAACAATACACCCCTATATATCTTTCTTTGCAAAATATTTCACGGTTTATACCCATGACTGCCCATCGTTTCCATCTTATACCACATTATGCATTGCCCTGCAATCAGCTGGTCCCCATAGCCATGACTGGCACTCACTGAGACTTTTCTCCTCCACATGGAGACAGGAGCATATGTACTGACTTATTTGTCCATGAGCTCAGACTGGATCAGCAAGGCCCTTCCTTTTCTCAGCTTAACAGCACAATGTGTTTGCCTTTCTGTTGCATTTCAAGGATCATGCTGAGGGCAGCAGTTCTTACCAAGCTGAATGCTTATTCCTTGAGGCACTGACCCTCAGGCTTCAGGAGGAGCCCTTCCACTGTCTCGATGAAAACGAGCTTTGATGTATCGCCTTTTTCAGCTCTGGGAAAAGACTAGATGTGGCTTAAGAAATCCACAGTGAAAGGGCCTTAGGTGGCTTAGAAAAAACACAGGTCAGGTTTTTTTCAATAATGCTGAAACTCTTCTTGGTGGATGCTGTGTTTGCTGTTATGGTCTGCTCATGTTAGCCATGTGCAGCAGCAGCAGCAGCATCACAGGGAGGCAGTATCAGACACAGGATATGCTCTACGTGGTGAGATGGCCATAACACTCAAAAAGACTACATCAGCTGTCTTCCTAATTGGCCATTTTTGTTTTATTTATACCCACTATAACTAATACACTGTGTGTTTACCTCTGAACTGTTTGCCTTTCTTCCAAAGCCAGTTGGGGGTTTCAGATGGAGCAATGAACAACTAGGAGCCATGATAAAAGCCTGAGAGGTGGAATAATCACTTGAATGGAGATAGAAGAGCTTGCAGAGAGATGGGTAGATCTACAGAACTTTAAAGCAGTAATTCAGAATGAAATTCTCCTTTTGGCTCTGTATCCTTTGGAAAGATGTGATACAGTACACCTGTAGTTTTGAGATAGATGGAGGAAAATTTAAAACTTGCTAAGTAAGAGGTTACAGACAGTTTGCAGGGGTAGCAGTAATGGTTAAGAGTCTAGAAACCTGAAGGGAAGCAACTGTGACTAGATTTTAGGAAAAAATACGAATCCTAAGGCAGTGAAGTATATGTTCTTAAATAAGAATTGAGAAACACCCTTACTAAAGGCTTGTCTTTGATATACGGACACTGTATCCTAACAATTGTTCCCTTTCAGTCTTGATAATTTAAGATTATTTTACAACGTACCTTCCAGTAGCATGCAAATGATGTAGTCTTGAATGCAATTGTATTATAAAACAGAGTGGGACCATCTGAACTAAAGTTAATGCACAGTATTAAATCAGGTACTTAATCACTCATTTCAGTTTGATTTACTGGAGCTATTGTGTTCTTGTTATATATTACTGAAAAAATTTAGCAATACACAACATGTCTCTGAATACCACGATATTTAGATGTGCGTTAGGAGGCAATTAGATCATTCTGATTCTTGAAAACCCAGTAGCACTATTAGACTTGCATATTAAAACACCCCCTTCTCCTCTCAAACTTAAATGCACCACTACTCTGCCCTGTGAAGTAGCAAGTTGTGCATTAGTTTCCCATGTGAGAAGGCTATTGAAAGCACAAGTAAAATTAATTTCAGCTGGATACAACTGATTTTAAAAAAATACTAAAATACTTCTAACTGGAAGACTTTTAAAAATCTGTCTGTGGAGGGGGTTGATACATTTTGTGTATGCTACTGCTCTATCTTCATTTGGAGATAAATTATCACATTATTCTCTTTGCTCTCCCACTTGCAAATTAAGTTGTCATTCAACAACCCATAAAGAGCCAAGTTGCACAATCCATAAGAACAAATAATGCAGCTATTCCTTTTTTTTTTTTAATGCTGTCTTTTGTATGTATGGTTTTGTGATTTTTTTCCCCCTTTAGTCTTTGAATCTGACTATATATTGGAAAGATGCTTATAATTTTTTTCCCTAATAGCTGGACGCCATTAAAATGCTATTGATAGTAAATACATTTTTCCAGAAAAAAATATGAAAGATTTTCTAAGGGCACACTTAAAAAAACCCCCACATTTCCTTTGGCAAGAAAGTTTTGACTTCTATTGGTTTTCTCAGAAGAATGTGAGTTCCAGAAGAAAAAAGAAAATTACTTTTCCAAATTAGTACACAAATAGAGTATCCAAAACCCTTTGATGTACTTTGTTTTTACGTCACTCAACCCTAATATTTCAAGTCTAAACAAAATGAATATTTTCAAAATAACGAAGCTATATAATAATGCAAAATTATTTTTAGTGATTTTTTTCTGTAAAACTTTGAGCTGTCTTTTTGCATGAAAACTCACTAGCAGTCTCTAAGAAACTGTTCTGGTTGTTTCTGCATTAACTAGTGACATTTGGCAGTAACCTCTTGAATTACATCAATTAAACTTTTTTCTATGTAAGAAGTTCTCAGGAACATTCACATTTTCAGTGGAATTTATTTTTTATCAAGTAGACCTGAAGAAATGTTCAACTCAAAGTACTGGGAAAGATATTCTTTCTCCAAGGCTTTTGCTCTCTTCTCAAGCTGAATTTCACAAGACCAATTTGCTAGAAATCAGCAAATACAAGTAGAGCAGTGTTACAGTTCTGTATTTCACCTGAGTTAAACAAGGTTTTGAAACCAAGGTAGATATAAAGGAATACATCTCACTTAATGATGTTAGTGCTAGATCAAGGCTGTGGTCTCGCTTCCCCGCTGTTCAGTGAGTACAGTGTCTGTGAGGCTTGCAGTGCTAACTTTGCATGAAATGAGAACAAAACATAGGCAAAAGTGACCCAGTGGTTCTATTCTCAGCAAGTGAGTGTATTTTAAGAACAGTTTAAACCATTTAAATTTCATTGAATGTGAATGGTAGTATCTCAAGATTTTGTTCAGATCACCTACAGTGACAGGGAGAAAAGCACCTGGGATTTGGTAGCCTGCCGTAATGTTGCCTATCAACGAGTGCTGGGCTGTCTTCCTTTGCTCAGCAAATAGAGTCAAATGTGTCTGATCAACTGTTTCTGGAAAAGGTGCTGTTTTCTTCCATGGAGACACTAGACAGGACCTGAAATTTGACTTTCTGATTAATGTTTTATTTTTGTGCCTGCTGTTCTTGCTTTCCTGCAGCCTACCAATTTGCCATAGTACCCATCTCACAAGTACACACCTCTTCTCCCCTGACTAATGTTTTTCACAGTCAAGCAGTTGTGTAGATGCGTTTCTAGTTTGGGCTGGTCACAAATGCCTGATGCCAGAAATGCTGACTTTAGCAAAATTGTGCTTCAAAAAAAATCAGTTGGAAGAAAGACACCAACTTGTTATCCTGTCTTACACGGACTATGTAGAGGCTACATAGAGGCTTATGCTGCATGCCTAATCAAGCGCTTTGAAATCCCTTTTTCCTCAACTGCAGTAGCTGGTGGGAAGTGATGCCTGATTAGAGCCAAGAATTTCTCTGTGCAGGCTAATGGAGTGAGGAAGTGAGGATAGAAAAGCTGCAGACACTTGTTTTTGCCTTGCTGAGACAGGGCTCTGGGCAGCAGTGGTGGAATCCCTTAGGTGCCAGGAAGGCACAGGCTGGGGCTCTCCTGGGCTGCAGACACTCCTGGACTGCTCCCTGGGGCAGCACATTGAACACCTCACTTCATACACCGGACATATTGCAAAGACATAGAGGAATCTGTAGCTTGTTCTGTTTTCCTTGGTGCTGCTTAGAGGTGTAAGGCCCTTATCTGTGGTCACAAAATAGCCTATGTGGCTGCATCATTTGCAATTTGTGTTCCTAAAGGAATGCAGGGTCAAATAGCTGTAATCAGTAACAGATCCTGGTATCTAGGAACAGCAGATGCTGGATAGATGAACACATCTCATTTTAGAGATCTAGGCTTACTCTTTAGAACTATTTAGATTTGTACTATTGAAAAGGTACACTGTGTCAGTATTCTACACCTCAACACTGATAGCCTCATGCCGTCAGGCAAATGGATTTTTTACAGGGTGAAGTCTGACCATAATTTATCTGGGTAAAGTAGCCTGACTACCTATAGACCTCAGTGTCTTCATACTACTGATCAGGAACTTCAATCATATCTAACAGATGGGAAAACTGAGAGGAGGGAAACCAGGATATCTGTAATACAGCTGATAAAGGAACTGACACCTCAGGCACCCGTTTAAGTGTCATGTTATCCGTAAGTGTTCTCTGACTCCTGAGGAGGACTGTGTAACTAAATTCTCTCTCTGACTTAAAGAAAATAAATCAGTCTAGAATATTATTCGTAAGATTAATCAAGTTGTGTAGCCATTTCTCCTGTGAAAAACTAGCAGTGGTATGCTTTTTTTATTTATTTCACTATACAAAAAATAAACTGACAGAGAGCATCTGCTAGTGGACTATTTTGCAACAGCACTAAGTGCTAAAACCTACAAGTTTGCAGTGTAATAAAATAGAGAATTGTTCTGCAAGGTCTTGACTCTGACCTTATGTTAACTTGTATCAAAATTGCTCAAAAAAAGAGGTGGAAGAAACCAGCCAAGTCCCCTCTAAAATTATCAGTGGCACCAGACCCACTGAGTGTAGATCCTAGTATACTCCTATACATAGAACTTGGAGGAGTTGTGGAAGATTTGCAGATCCCGTAATTTTCCAGCTGAAGCTGATGACTGGCAGCTGACTGCTGCTCTGGTGGCTGAGGAACAAGCATGATGACTCCCGGCTGTCTGAGGGAGATCCACAAGCAACTTGCAAGGTACTTCAATCCTTGGAAACTGCCTATCTTTCAAAAGCTTTTTGTTGCATGACAATAAATGTCAGGGAATACATGTGTGGCAACATTCTCCCGTTTATCAAGTGAAACCTCTAAAGAATCTCTTGAGCCTCTGTTTGCCAAGTGCACAAATCATCAGCCTGTTCTTGGACATGCTTACCAGCCTTAGTGGGTATTACTTGTACTAGAAAGTATCTGAAGGGTCAGGACCCATGAATTACTGTTTTTACTGCAGCCGCTAGAGGCACTACATGGGAATCAGAATACAAGGCATTGAACAAGGCACTTAAGCACGTAGCAAAGAAGTTCTGGAAATCTGCAGTTTGAAGTAGACAGCAGTAAGTGTGTACCAAGGAAATAGAGAGGAGGCATTAAAGGAGTGTAAAAGTGGTCAGAGGTTTAATACCACCACTATTTCATGAAGAAGTACTTATTAAAAACAATGTCATAGGGATGATATACATATTGGTTGAAAGCTTATGTGCAGGGCAAAATATGTATGTGCTGATATGTGCTCTGTGGTTTAGGTGTGGAGGTTGGATTTCCATGTGCTGGGACATTACAGATGCCTAAAAATTGTGTCTTACATCTAAGTTGTTTATAATGTGATTGCAAACAGCAAATGCATTGTTTCAACATGGTTAATGTTTATGAGCTGCATTTCAGTTTATAGGTACACACAGATTGCCTGGAAAAGTACCAGGCCATTCCATTTTTAAGCAGTGATGAATAAAGATGGAAGCTGACATATTCCTTTACAGTGTAAAATCACACAGGGGAAACAAAATAAGTCCAAGAAGACTACAACTGTTTGGGTCTTAAGTTTCTATAAATTACCTCATACCCTTTTGCTGTCTGTGAGATTACCTGTGATTCCAAATAGGGTTATTTCAGACAAAGAAAGGAAGAAAATAAAGGCTGGGAATCCATGAGAAATCAAGACTGCAATGCTATAGATTCTCAGTATAGACTTGCAAAAAAACCTTTGTCAAAAGCTTTCCTTTGGCTACCACCAGAACTTTTAACAAAGTCCAGCTGGTTTCTGTACTGCTTTTGGCTTCATGACCCATGTGTGCACTCTGGGGAGAGGGTCTCATGCACAGTAAATGGATTTAATGCTGCTTCAAGCCACATTAACTGTACTCAACATTTACAGCATATGGTTCCCAGGTTTCCCAGTGGAAAATATCATTCAGACTTGTTGCTCCTTAGTTCTTTGTACACCCTCTACTATGCTTCCTATTTTACTATGACGTACGAACCACCTGAAAGTTTTGGAGGAGAGGGTTGTGCAAAGGAGAGAGGTAACATTATATATTGCTTTCTTGGCTTAATTTTCCCTCTACCTCATTAGAAAATATGTACAGCAGAAAAATGGACATGCTAATTGTAAAAATATCAAACAATAAATACCCTTTGTTGTTTACAGTAGAAAATAGGAAAGAATACTATTAAAACTTATTTATGGACAAAGTGATTTTTTAAAAAATTATTTTTACTTGTAGTTTTCCTTCTATCTCTGCAAACTTTGTGGCAAGAAATTATTTACGGAAATACACAGGTAAGCAGCAGTGCATTAGTAGAACAGGCATGCACAATTTACTAGAGCTATGTGTTTATAGAAGAGTCACTGAACGGACCCTTCAGTTAAGCCTCCAGATCCCCTCAACTTCCCCAGCAGTGGGATGTGTGGTTAGATATTCTGTGCATAACTCTCCCTGAACAGTGAGAGCTGCATTACTTAAGCTGCCAACCAGATTATACATTTTTACCTGCTCAGCTGTAAGAGTTAAGAGCTTGGCTTGCCAGGGATGGCACAGAAAGGAGGTATGCTGGGGAAAGAGCAGGACATCCGTGTTCAAAGCTGTGTATCTAATTTCTCATGCAGGGTTGTTTTCACTCATTTTCCTGTTCTTCAGCACTTAATGATTTTTCTGTCATCAATGGAGTTTTAATTGAGGGGGATTAGGGGTGGATTAAAGGATCTCATCAGAGCTCAAACTCCCTGCATCCACTTCCTGTTGAGTCCTCTCAACAGAAGAGCTATTGACATTAGAAAAGTGAAAAATACTTAAGACAGTGACACAGTGAGGCAGAACTCAACTGAACTATAACCAAGGAGTTACAAGTGTAAAGGCAAGCTTGTAATAAAATCTTGGAGATCAGAGAAGGACATAGTTTACGTCATTTTGCCCACTTCTGGATTTCAGCTGGCTATACGCAAGAGAGGCTTAAACTTTAGCAGACACAAAGACATCACCTCAACTCCTTCCTCAAATGCTTATGGATTTTTTAATGAAAGACACTTTCCAGCATATAGTTGAATCAATATTAAAAATGTTGTAAAATTCACCACACAAAAACCCAGTGAATTTACATTTCATTCTATATTTACATTGGATTTAGAATCAAAACTACATTAGGAACATAAACCCTCTTTTTCTCCTTTTATACCAGGGAGAAGCGCATTTATTTGGGTTAGTTCTCTTTTTACTTTTTTCTTGAAAATGCTTTATCTTATCTAACCAGGAGAAAAGGGAGAGGGAATAGAGTCTCTGAAAATGAATCTATTGAGCACTTACCCAGACGTGGGAGAAAATCCTGACCCAGCAAAGAAAAGAAAATATTTCCAGTGATTTCAGTGGGCACAGTTTCATATATTGCTTCCCAAAGAGCAAAAGCTTAGTTCTGCTCTTCATGTTTTGCTTTCATCACCAGGAGTTACACATGCAAATCCACAGCAAGACTGTAACTAGAACATTTAAGCCTAATTATACAGCTCTGGGAACAATGACCAAATCTCATCACAATTTTTTTTCTCTTTTAGACACTAAGAAATCTTTTCAGTAAAAAAATTTCCTCTTAGATATGCACAGCAGGTCTCAGCTGTGATATGCTACTGACATCAATGGGATATATATATACAGTACTTGTGTACACATATGCAAGTCAAAATTTACCATGAAGTTCTGTGACGATAATACTAGTGATGTTTTCCGTATCTGCACTTGAAAGAAGCAGTGGCATTTTAGTCTCTTGGAAGATGTTTTAGATACCATTCTAGTTATGACTCAGTTAAGACCTTCAAAGTTACACTCCAAAAGGGTCCAGAATGCTCTAAGCTAAAAATATTTTTAGAATGGAAATTCTTGTAAAACGTCTTTCCTGTAAATCTTATGCTAAGCGTGACTTGGTGGGGCCATCTCCACTCCTCTGGGTTGTCCCAGCTCCCAGTAGCCTACCTAACTAAAGTTGATTGAAGGTATCAGTATTTTGGTGAGGCTTTTTTTGGTGTATTTCGTGTTATCATTTATTTATTATTTATTGAAACACATGAAAACCTGAGAAGTTACTGTTTGCTTTTGTAGAATAGTTTTTACTCATTATGCTGTCGCATCATTGTGAGTCTGTTTACTACAGAACATATGTAGTAGCATGAGTCTGGCTGTTGAACTTCTGTAAATCCAGGCACATAAATGCAGTGAATGTCTGTGATTTATTGACATCTTCTAGCCTGACTAGCTCCATATGCATGGCAGCATTCAGCCCTGTAGGGTTACTAGGTGTCTGCAAATTTCTGAGAGGTTTCTGAGAGACCCACTGTATTTTTACTGCGCAGCTGTTTTACGCGTATGCAATAAAATAAATCCAACCAGTCTCCAAATGGTCAAAGTTATCTTATAATAGCGCCTGACTAACTTCACTGCACATATGAAGGTGCTTCTCTGCTGTAAATCCCAGACAAAGATTGGTAGACCTGTACATAGGAGACTTGAGTTTCAAATACTTAGGGTTTGCAAAATAATTCTGTAACAATTCAAACTCGCTGCTACTAGTTCACGTGAAAGAACTTGTCAGAAAAAACGCACAGTTCCGGGTCCCCACCTGTTTGCAGCTGGAATGTTGTGGAGCTCAACTGCAAGGAAACTGGAAATTACTGTTGAAGGACAGGAGCCAAAAGAAATGCAATGAAGCACAGTTAGAAATTAGGTTAAAGTACAGCTAGGAAAGGAAAACTCAGATTTACAGCAGCTTTTTCAAATTTCCACAACCATAAAGAGTGCATGTTCACTCTGGATTGTTGCTCTCAGCATTCAGAAAAAAATATTAACGGAGAATACAGCTGCTAAAAATATAATCTCACATGCTACTCTGTATTTGCTAAACATAGAATATCACAGGTACTTGACTATAATGATTTTCTTAGTAATTTATGTTTGGGGTTTTTTTTGAAAATACGTGATTTTAAACATGTGACTTTGAGTCTAGGATGTTTAAAACCAAATAGCATTGTGTAAATTATGTTAAATTGTGAAAATGATGATTAAAATAATTCAAGAGCCAAATTCAGACACCTATTATATGCTGCTGAACTTCAAGTATAATTGGGTCTGTCTCACATTGATACTAAAAATAGGAATATTGTAAATGAAGTGGAAGAAAAATTATGGCACAGAATCCCGTGAGTTATAGCCCTCAGAGCATCAGTCTAGTGGTCAGACATAATCTAACATGGCCAATAGATTCTCCTGAAGTGCTCCTTGCCATTACAAGGCAATTACTGAAAACAGGCAGAAGAAGAGAGAAGAGATTCTTTCAGCATTGTTGTAGTTAAATCCCAGCCAGCAGCCAAGTCCCACACTCACTCTCTCAGTCCCCCTACAATGGGATGGGAGAATGAATTGGAAGAGTAAAAGCTGGAGAACATGTGGTTGAGATAAAGACAGTTTAACAGGTAAAGCAAAAGCTGCTCACTCAAGGAAAGCAAAACAAGGTAGTCATTCACCCCTTCCCATGGACAGGCAGGGGTTCAGCCATCGCCAGGAGAGCAGGACCCTGTCACACCTAACAGTGTCTTGGGAAGACAAATGTCACCACTTGAAACATTTGGCCGTTCCTCCTTCTTCCCCCAGCCATATATGCTGAGCATGATGCCATAGAGTATGGAATATCCCCTGGGTCAGTTGGGGTCAGCTGTGTTCCCTCCCAACTCCTTGTGCACCTGCATCTTCCTTGCTGGTGGGGGCACGGTGAGGGTCAGAAAAGGCTTTAACTCTGTGTCAGAACTGCTGAGAAATAACAAAAACACCCCTATACTATCAACACTGTTTTCAGCCCAAATCCAAAACATATCCTCATACCAGCTACTATGAGGAAAAATATCCCAGTCAAAACCAGCACAACCATCTTCCACAAAAGTAGACAAATGAAAAAGCTAAAACTCATGAGAGGCTTTGGAGTTCTTTGAAGCAAAGGTGACCACTCTAAGAGTGATTGAAAACGGTTAGTGTCTATGCTACCAGTCTTTTCCTTTGAAAAATAAAGCTGTAAGGCTGACCAGTTCTTTAAGATGCTGGGACGCAGCTGTTATTTGGTTGAAACAACAATTGTTGGTGAGAAATAAGACAAAGAGACACATGTTTACATAGATCTCATCTTCTCCTTCATAAGGTTTTTCCTTTAACATTTTCAGTTTACTGGTTGTATTGAAGTTTCAGAGTTACAAACTCAGTTTTGTGCTTTTCATTAATACAGCTCACATATATTAAAATACATATATAGCTCACATATATATAAATTTACATTATGTTTCAGGCAGTAAGAAGACATCACAGAAAAGAACTCCTAGATTAATTGCATCTGCTTTTGGTTACATTTATTTTCTTATTTGTGATCATTGTTCATATTTTCTGGAAACTGATATTCTCAAATTAACTATACAATTGATTCCTGCTCTGGGGTAACTGTTTCAAAAATCCTGGGAATTTCCAGTTTGTTTTTTTTTTCTTTACTAGCTCAGTTAAAATGCCTTTAGTTCATTGACAGCAAGAGTTCAAGTTAAGCCTGTAAAGCTACCACTGTGAGCAGAAGGAAATTGCCTTCATCTATTTCCCTAAGAGATACAGAACTGCATGATTTAAAAGTGTGATACAACATTTATAGGTGAATCTGACCACTGCAAGAGTAGAATAACAAGTCAGATGAAGCAAAAGAGCAGCTTTCATATCCTCAAGTAAATGCCATATTTTCATAAAATTTCATAGTTTGCACAACTTGTTGAAATACTGCAAGAGACTGAAAACCACAGTCAGAACACTGAATAAATTAGATGATATGATTTAGATGTGTTGCAAAAAACCATCAGAATCTGTATATAAAGAGGCTTTGAGGATCAAGGCTTTGAAATAAGCTGGATTTGTAATAACAAGGTTTTGTAAAGCATACAGTCTAGAGGAATGTACAGCTAAAATATTTCAAGGCTGAAGTTTTCCATAATAACAGAGAGAAGAAGCAGTTCCACATTTGAATCTTATTTAGTTCTGTGTCCAAAGAAATCTGATTGACCAAAACTCTCCAGACATTTAGGGAATTTGACATGATGACTTAAGTCTCAGACTTCTGATAAAGCTTACTTTTCTTGGAGGAACTACAGGACATATGCCACCTTGGTAGGCACATTATTGAATTTTTGGCACAGAGCTGGATACTGTGCTGTTTGTGCTTTCTGTGAATAAAAAGATCTCTGTATTCAGATCCAGTGAGACAACCAGATCTTGGCACGTATTCCTTGTTATTCCTTCATAAGAGAAATACCAGAAAATCAGGTCAACCTGCTTAGTCTAGTATCACCTTTTGTTTGGATAACTTCAGCTGGGGAAATACAATAGGGAAGGTGCAACATATGAGACAAAGTCATGGCCTGAATGCGCATTTTTACTAACTTTGAAAAGCTCACAGGGAATTCACTGGAATCTGTGTTAATCTAAAGTAGAAAGAGTTACTATAGTTACTACTACAATAGTTACTAAATATAATTCTCACTATATAAAGTGCACATTCTGGGATCATATAAGTTGAGAAGATAAAAGATCTTTAATTATGTTTGCCAAGGTAATAAATGATTGGCTTCCTTTTATATTGTTCCACTGTAGACAGAATATGTGCATAACACTTTAAATGTTTTCGGCAATTCAGCATCAGCCAGGACTATTAGAGTGCTTGCTCCTTCTTCTTTTATTTGAAGGTTGGTAGTAATTTTTCATGTCAAGGTCATGATTGATGTGGGTTAACTTTCACTAAAAGTCTTTTGGAACATTTTGAGTAATGTTAAAAATTATGGCATGCAATACATCAAAATATTTTTCTAGACTTCCTGCATAAGTAAACAAACACAAGGGAAATGTGGAAGGCATTCATGGTATTTTGTAAGGAAGTTTCCAACTGCATGTTGCAGATTTAAATGCTTCATAGCTTATGCTGTGATGCATGTTGCATTTTACTGAAATACGCTATGGGTGGGAAATAGATGGTGATGTACTACATTTGTGTCTTTGCCCATGTCAGTTTGAAATGGAGATCAATTCACTAAGAAATGTATCCAAGCATGGATTATGTAACCTGTCCATCAAGTGTCCATTTCCTGGGGAAATACTAATAGCAAGTCCTCAGTCTTAGGCCAAATGTCAAAGCTGTAACGTCCAGCACTCCAAGTATGGAACATGAGATTACAAAAACTGCCACTGACAGGCAAATGTTAAAGCTGCTGATCTTCAGCAGTCAAGAACTCAATAGCACAGAAAATCCCTCCAAGGCATAATTCCCAAAGATAAGCAAAACAAGATGAGGAAAAGGTGAAGCAGCAATGTACTTTCCTAAAAGAAAAGGAAAGAGAGATGTCTGCTGTCGCTCAGTAATGTAGGTTAAAAAAAAAGATAGGTCACTGGCAGGTGTACGGTTTGGAGCTCTCCTTGTTTTAGTCAGCGCCTTCTCATTCACCCTCAATAGCAGATCTTTGTAAGAACCTGGGGAATGGAAGACACCAGCCTTTTATCATCATGTTTAGATATCTCAGTGAGGTACTCATGAGAGATGTCTAGAATCCCTGCAGTCAGTCCATCCCAGAGGTGTCTGTCTTTCTATTTTGGACATACCAAGTCCCTAAGCAAAATGCTATGATTAGAGACTTGTAAATGTAGCCTGTACTGCATTCACAAAGAAAATAGGCTCTTGCTTTGAGTGAAGTAAGATTCTGAGAAGCCTATAAAATGGCTGAGGAAAAGGTTCAGGGATGCTGTAAAACTATCAATGTCAGGAAGCGTTAGGACTTTACACTAACACAATCTTTATTCCTTCACATTTTTCTTTCCACTTCAAACCCATGTTAGGTACTCTCTAAGCATGAGGGATGAACTGTTCTCTGACAGATGAAAGATGATGTTTTTCTAAGATGTTTGCATTAGGCAACTAGTTTAGATTAGAAATCGTATGATTTCATGCCATTAAACTTAGGTGAGATGAGTCCTATATGTAATGCATATAGATAAATACTGGTAGTTAAAAAATACTTTCAGATCCTTTCAAGTGCAGAGGACATGCCTAAGTATTTCTACGTCTTCAAAATTACCTAAGTGAACTATGTCTTGGAAAACTGAATACCATTGGGAAGGTGGCACAAAATGACTGAGAGTGTTTGAAATGCTATATTCAATATCATATGCACCATACTCTGCTGAGGTGCCCAGTAAAAGATCTGTACAATTAGCTGTCAGCAAGTATTCCCTGCTTTGCAAAAATTGTATGATGGCACCTACCATAACTGCCAAAGTTAAGACTCTGTTTTCTCAGTATAATTTTTACCTTCCCAATTATTCCTAATGTATTTTCATTGCTGTCTTGAAATTAATGAAACAGCCAATGCCTAATAAGGCATTAAGATACTTAACTATACAGTATCCAGTGGCTACCAGAAACTTTTCTGTATTTCCCAGTCTTAAGGCACCAGTGGCCACAGAAAAATATATAACCTTTCAACAAAGATTTTAGTTGTTTCTAAACTGAAAGAAGGCTAATACAGTGCTGGCAATTTATGATCCTTTTGTTCTGCCAAGATGTAGCTGTGCGTAAGTCTTGGAAAACTGTATTATTTAGCTTGTTGCAGGTCTGTAAAAAAGTATGAATAATAAAATATGCACTTCTGTTGCGTTTCCAGCAATCACATTGTTTTCTCTATTCCTACTTTTCTTAGCAATAAAGGAAGATTTCAAGAGTTTTGTTCTAAGAATCCAGGCTAGAAATTATTTTTATGATCTGCTCCATTTGCATGCTGTCTCACATCTGACAGTCCACTATGAGCAATTGAGAGACTTCTTCTGCATAAATTGCAGTAAGCCTTATGGCAATTATTGCTATCTTTACTGATCCATGCAAAACCATTTCTTCTCTCATTCCAGAAAGTGCAAAGCCTCTTCTTTTTAGGGAGTTGTTGACCATATTACAGTTTTCAGCAATATAGCTGTGCAAGTAGAAGTTAACCAGGCCCCTGAGAGGCCTGGTTAATTAGAACTTTTGCTGCATGGCAGAAGTGAATGAATTGTGGGTAAGACTGTACATGTAGATTTTCACCCAGAAAGGGCAATTTTACTTTCTATCAATTACACTATAAAAATAAGGTTATCTGTTATATGTGTTAAGACACTGCAAGGTCAGGCTATTAAAATAATGAATCTTTTTAATGATGCTAATACAGAAATGAAGTAAACAAATATGATGAGAGGCAAATGCTAGGTGTGATTTAGTTAAAAACAAAGATGTGAATTGACTGAAGAACAAAGGCATATTGAAAACACAGTCTTTTTGCTCTTCTTTATGAAGATGTTGAAGGTTTTGTGATAGCAGCCTGTAAGAGGTTTTGCTGGTTTCTGTGTTCCAGTTGGTTTAGGAATGAAAAAGCTATATTAGGTCTTGTTTGACTTCTGCTGTGCACATCTACAAAAAGGGAGGAATAATGCTTTTCTAATAATGTCTTCAGAGGCATGAAATGGATAAAGGAGCAGGTAGCCCTATCTTTATGAGACAGCTAGCAGGTTGTATCTTGATTTGTTGAAGGAATGTTCACTGCCATGGCTGAAAGCCGTGTACTGGTCTTTAATTCAGTCAATTAAAAACATATAAATAATGTTTAAATGCTGCTTAAGAATATGCTTACTGACTGCTCTGTATGTATATGGAGCAGACCAGTAGACACTAAATACATTTATAGTAAGTATTCAGCCTGTGATAAATCCATGAGACAAAATAATCTTTAGATAACAAATAGTTTAATGTGCAGGATGCTAGCTGTAGTTCTGGAAATGTGTCTCAAAACTGTCTTCTTCTATTTCTGTAGCAGCTGATAGCATATCTATACAATTTCTGCGAACACATCTTTTAGTGTCTTCTGGTTTTAAATGTACTGCTTAACTGCTGCTACATGAACTCACTTGGAAAGCCGTGCCTCTCTCACAAATGCTTTAGTTTCCCAGAACAAATCATCATCACACTGTAACTAAGGCTCTTCAAGGATGGCCCACAATCCAAAACCATGAGACATATAAGCCTGTGACCTAATGAATGAACAGGTAGGAGGTGGCTGTGACTTTCTAGCCTGCTCCCCTGCAAACAGACCTCACTTAAATGGGGAAGTAATTGCAGGAATTGTGAGCTCAGGGCAGGACTCTGTATTTTGCTTGTTTAATTCTTCAGGACAGCTAGGAAAGGGAATTGTAATTTTTAAGTTTTTTATTTATATTGTCAAAAATCCAAAGCTTTTTTGAGAATGAATTATTGCAGTGAAAGTAAGCAACATCTGCAAAATTAAATTAATTACGGGGTATCTCTTAAAATAAGTGAGATAATAACCACAGGACATCAGTTATGATGGTGAAGAATGGTTGCTTAAAGTAAGAGATGGATCACCCTAATTTCTCTTGTTTGTCAGCTAGAAGTGATGAGAATTTATGCTTGTCATTCACCAAGGATTAATGTGGTTAGCCTTGAAACCTTGACCACTTTGTTCTGAATGCTTTCAGACTTCTGGGTCACTTAAGTTATGAATGAAAAAAACATTTGTAATGAATCTTCTGGCCATTGTTTTTGATCCCTTTCAATTCCTCTCTAAAATTAGAAAAGAAGGGACACTCATATTTCTGTGAACAAGCAATGTTATAATTTTATTCATGTGGCAGTAATGTGTGAATTGGTATAGTAAGTACCCAGTGAGTGTAGCAGGTATCTGTGCAGTCAGGAATTGGTTGTCACCATTTCTGGAGGTATTTAAAAGATGTGTAGATGTGGCACTTATGGACGTGGTTTAGTTGTGGGCTAGGCAGTGCTGGGTTAGTGGCTGGACTCCATGATCTTAGAGGTCTTTTCCAACATAATCAATCTGTGGTTCTAATCTACTTTTACTTCTTAAATGTGTTGACGTGTTTGTGTCTCGTTTAAGTCAATGGGTTATGAACACTTTTTTATGTGTAAGTATGTGCCTGCTTGATTTTAAATCTGCCAGTACAGCAGATGAATGCAGCCAAGCTGTAAATTTCTTTTCCTTTACCTGCATTTTTGGTATCCTACTTGAAAACAATGTGGCCTGATTTTCAAGGACTTTCAAACTGAGCAAATTCAAGTCAGAATAGTATTTGCAGTCCTAAGGGGTGCTTTGTTTTCCAGCTTTACCAGTGAAGCCTTACACACCTTTGCCAGTGAGGCACAGGAGGAATTGATTGTATAATATCTGTCATAAACTCTGGGATACACAGATAAAAGGAACTTCATAAGAATAATGACTTTTTATTGATGACTGCTCTGAGCTGAAATTAATGCGTCTTCTGTCTGCAAAGATGAAGCAATTTAAAAAGGAGAATAGAACACATTTGGTGAGTAGCAGATCTGTTTAATACAGAAAATTTTATGAAAACACGTGGCTAAGAGATGTGAAAGATGAGTGCTTGAGACCCATCTGTTTTATTTAAACTATGTTTAAACTATTTTGAAAAGGATTTCTAAGTGATTTTTAGAAATATTTATAAAGGATAGAAAAAATTGTTTAGTAAAATGTAGGAAGATACAACTAAGTGTAACAGAGTGAAGTTGTGCAGAGAAAAAAGTAATCTAGACAAGCAGAACAAGTTTGTTAGTGATAAAAAACACTAAATTGTTATAAAGTTTCCCAAGGAACATAATAAAAGCCCCATTATTGACTGTGCAGAAGAAGAATCTGTAAGTAATGTTTCCCTGGCAAAGCCTAATTTAGCTAATAAAATGCTTTTTGAATCCCATTTTGAAGTTTTTTTGAATGAAGAAAATATTAGTGAAACCTCTGATTTGTCTGAGTTATCTCTGCACAAAAATGAAGAGGATGTTAAAAAATGAACAAGTAAGTACCGCATGCATTTTTTTGAAACTAATCTATACTGTTCAGTTTGGAGCAATATATCTGGGTAAAGAAATATTTACAGCAATCCAAATCTTCCAGTGTATTGCTCCACAAAATTGATGTGATTTGGCTTCTAACAGGTCAAAGCCATTGGATGACAGTGAAGGGTTAGATTTAACAAAGGTCCTAAAATATTTGCATTAATGAGGAATTTATGAATTCTTTCATCAGTAAATAACTTGAAAGATACGTAACTAAATAGGATAAATAACTAAAGAACAGTTAACATCCTGATATGTGGGCAATTTTCTGCTCCTCTTGGAACTGGACAGCTTTGGGAATCAAAGTTCAGGACTAAACTAGGGCATATTTCTATCCAAAGCACTGAATATACTTCAAACCACACTTATTTTGTTTTATGTGTTTGCTTTGCTGGGGAATATAGCCAAGGCCTTCAACCTCTCTGGCACAAATTACAAGTTTTAAATAAATAATTGGCAACTAAGTCTGCACACGCTAAACATGATTCTACCTCTGCCTCCAAGAGTACAGTGAACATGGCTTTTATGTAATTCCCAGCAGCTCTTCATGGGCTGTTTTCCCTCTTCTGATTTGAAAAGAGTAGAGAGCACAAAGGCAGCACATGGTCAGAAAACACTGGTGCTAAAAGTCCTTGCAGTGCCCAAAGGACCTGATAAAGTACTTTATAGCATCAATTGTATTATACATCATCACAGGAAACACTTAACTAATCTTGGGAAGCGTATTTTAAAAAGCCACAAGGTCCAAAGTATATATATTTTTCAAATGTATCGATATCACAGGTATATCATTATTATTCTGGTCTCAGCATCAGAGGTTACTGACAGCTAAATGGACCCAAACCAGGGGTTTTTTTCCCAGTTGTTAGAGAAATGCTTAGCAACTGTAAATGTATTTAGTGGCCAGAAACTAATTCATATTCTAAAGTGAATTTTTTTAAAATGCACTTAAAAATATATTGTAGTGTAAAACTTGTCCTCAAATGTAAAAAGAAACCCCTTATTTTCAATAACCTCTTAAGTTCCAACAAGGTCTAACCAAACTCTTAGTACAAGATTAAAAAAGCAAACGGATTATTTTATCACTAAGAGCAGAGTGGCAAAATCCAGAGCCCATCTGGAATATAATAACTATGTGTACAGTTATATACAGTGTACACCTAACAAATTATTAATAACAAACTGTAATTTATCTAGAATATTCTTCAAAAATTCATCCTAACTCTGTATGCAGCGGCAGCAATTTTATTAAATTAAAAATATTTGTGTAGCAAGGGTTGCATCATTAATTAACACGTGAACTTCCACCTTCAGTAGCAGCAGAAATGCCAGCTCAATCAGTAGCAGTTGCCTGTATATGATATATGTGATGCTATCATTGAATCTGGCAAGCAATACTTAGGAAAACACATAATGGATTAGTGTACTTCAGTCTAGTCTTCATATACTGTAAACTGACCTTCCCTGCTCAGTGTAGAGGGTGAGACCCGGCAGAGATTGACAACTGCCATGGCTGTCAGTGGGGACACAACCCACGTCAGCCCATCCCTCACACAGCTGACCTCAGCACATGCATGGGAGACCCCCGGACAGAGAGACTCCCCCTGCTCCCAAGGAGAGCAGAAGGTTGCTCTGACTTCTCCTCAAAGGGCTTTTAATTGAGATTTGACTAAATTAGTGAAGTTTCCGTACCTCTCCTCTTTAGCTTTTAAAGATAACTTGTGCCCTGTCTACGTGACCATTTGGGTTCTCTCTGTAGCTGTTGGAGAAAGCTGGCATGTCTGAGGCAGAGTCTGATCAAGTCCATTTTACTCTGTAAATGCATGAAAATTTACCTCTTTTTTGGACACCAGAAGCTGACAGAAAACACTTTTTATTCACAGTAGCAACTAGTGCAACCTGGACATCTTTCACTGTTGGCAAGAATGAACCTCACAGCCCACTTACTAGCACATTGCTTGGTACAATCTCGGTGAAAATCTCTAATTATGATGTACTAATTTACTGAAATGCAGTGTTGCAGACATTTAAACAAATGATTCTGAATTTTGTTGCAGCATCTGGCTGTTTGTATTCAGTGATCTCTTACAGGTGGTATTTCAGTTACTGGTTATTTAATGCCAAATCTGACAGAAGTGTCCCATTTTTGCTCTCATATGTGCATACAAGGTCTTCTCCACTGGTCTGGGAGGTCTAAGGGAAGCCTGCTTGGATCTTCGAAGAGAGGAATGCAATTTTCTGACACAGTGTACAAGATACGATGCTATTTCCCCACCTTTCCTTTCCCCATTATCTCTGTTCCTGTGCACAGTGCAGATGATAACCCACAGCAATATATAAAAGCTGAAGTAATGTAAGAAGCAGAAGTTTCACTCTCTCACACATCATATTCAGTTTAGTGCAGGAAGTTCAGGATGGACAACTCAAGCTATTCAAAATATGTGAGACAACTCCCAGGTGTTATGTAATAGAAGGAATATAAGGTACCTATGTGTGTAATCTTAAGTACATAAAGCCACATTTTAAATTACATAAAAACATAAACTTGCATATGCACTTAATTTTTAATACACAATTTAATTATAGTTAATATTTTTTGGTTTATACTCGTAAATATGTAGGTAGATATGTATGTATGTATGTGCGTGTGTGTATAGAAGATCCTTGATATTTTTCTTTCAGTTTTTCAGCCTTTAGGCCACAGCTACCTACCACTACACTATGTAAGATTTGTAGATCTAAAAATATATTGAAGTGAATGATCAATAAATAGTTCACCATTTGCCAAGGCTCTATTGTTTAATAGCTAAGAATAATGGAGGAAAGAGTCTGCTACGTGGAAGCAACTAGATGTCTATAGATTTTCAAGCTTCATAGAGTTTGAGGTTTTTTTTACCTTATGTATATAAAAAAAAATCAAATAGAAAAAGTTAGAAAGCAAATCGCAAAACTCAAAAACTACCCACTTTGTGACTGTTATTTGTTCAGCTCTGTCCTGTACTATGCTAGTATGGAAAAACAGTCCTTTCCCAGAGAGAAATCCATTAATATTTGTGAAATGCTTAGATATTGTGATAAAAGGGATCCTGTTAGTACTTAGACAGATGTATCTGCAACATCTGGCAGTAGATTTCACAGCCCAGTCAGAGGTCTGGCCTTGATGACTCTGTTTAATTATCTCTTGGCTAAGGAATGCATGTCTTTCCTTCTTATCTTTCATAATCCTACCGAGATCCCGTCTGGGAAAAATATTGGGTAAGTGAAAACTTAGCCCAGGGAGTTGATGAGATGAGGTAAATCTCAAGCTGCCATGTTCATGAATACTCAAAGTTTTAGCACATTTTTACAAGCTTTGGCAGAAGGACATCATTAATGTTTCAGAAGTTCTCCTGATCTGTCTTTATTGCTCTTTGGCCAGTGTCCCTGTAGTTTTCCAGTATAGTATTTTTTTATTACTGGAAGGAAAATAATACCTCTTGCTGGTAATACACTTTTTCTTTTTCTTAAAGAGCTTCAAAATAAAGTGGAATATAGCTATATAGGCAGCCTTAAACTTGGGCATCAAAGTAGTACAACAATCAGTCCTAGCGGGTGTTCAGCTCTCTTGAGCATCAACTTTATCATATTTATAAATGTTCTGCTTTGCTAATAGAGCATTTGTTTTTATCAGCTCTAGGTAGAATATTATACCTGAGGTAAATCTGTGAAGGAGTAACATTTAGGTTCTGACACGCGAGAGTCCTGAAGGAAGTTAATTACCATGACTGATTTCTTTGTAATTTCTACCAGTTGGGTAAATCTGTCTAAAATGTTTTTATAGTTGAGCAAATATCTCTCAAGAAACTCTCACCTAATCTAACTTGTGCATTTGGTTCCACTGAGAAGCATCTGAACTATAGAAAGATATTCCACAAAATACTGTTATACTAGATAGAACACATTTTTAAACCAAAAAGGAAGTAAATTTTGGCCCTTAACCTACATATTTGATCTAAGCAATGTTTTACAGAAACAACTGTCTAGTATGGGTATGTTTTTCCTCAGTCATCCTCTTTGTGATTTCCTGCAGTTTTCTTGGAGCACCTGGTATTTGTTTCTAGCCCTACAAAATTTTGAAGGTGTCTTGGGGTGATGTTATGATGCTATGAAGGGAAAAATGTTTTGTTGAATTTTTGTTCAAAACCATGAACACTGAAATTGGACACTACCTTTGGCAAACATCACTTTGCATTTTCATGGCAAATGATCTTATCCCAAGTGATTGGCTTGACTCAGGATATTGGCTTGATGCATTTTTTGTAATACAATATTGGTAGTTAAAAAATAAGAACAATGCTTGCTTAAATATATTTTTTGTGTGCAGAATTTATGCACAGAAATTTGAAAAGTTAGAGAAAACCCTCTTGTAAAATATATTGTCTTTTAAAGAAGTAGCCTAAAATTGCATAGCAGAAGAAAGGACAATGTGCTTTTGGCTAAATGAAACAAGATGGAATCATTGCTGATCGGAGCAATAATTACTCCCAAAACACAGTGGATTTCTCTAAAGGAAAACAGAGTCTCGTCAATTCCTCTGTAGAGACTTGACCATTCCTTTGCTACTGAAGACCAAATGTCTTAAATACTAAGTTGTAAAAAATTAGTCTTACAATGACTGAGATCTTGAAGTGATTGAATCCAAATTCTGTACATGTCTGAGACCAGTCACATTACCTTTGCTATTTAGAGTTCTTTCCTGGTTTTCTATGGGTCAATAGCAGAAGTTTGCCCCACAAATGAAGCTTATTGAGAGTTCAGTAAGGAGTGGAGGGCTACATTCCTCTCTGGTATGACTCAAAACTCTTGTCATTTAGCATCCTTTTACACCTGCCAGCACTTTTTAAATGTACAGTGTCATGAGAAGCTGGTGAATGTATAATTCAGGAGATAAAACCAAAATTCTCTTTAGACAAAGAAGACCTTTTAACTTGATATGGGCTGCTGCATATGGTTTCGGGCTGTACATATTGCACTTGAAGAACCACCCATGTCAAAGCGCTTCCCCTCATGCAGACCACCATCAGAACACTAGAAAAAAATCAAGCCCTTAAAGCCTAATGTATACAGAAGGAAAAACTTCTTAATGATCTGTTAGATCAGTGACTGAAGATATCACATAATGGCTCTTTTACTATATGGTTTCAGTGAAGGCACAGGAGATCATATACCATAGTAAATCAAATCTCGAAATATTTAAATACTGTTTAGTTCATAGATCAGTGATCTGGTAAACTGTAATGGAATTTTTTCAACCATAGTGAGCTAATGGAAAAAATGAAAGTTAAGTTGTGTTCATCTACGACAAAGCAAGAAACACAGTGAAGCTGCAATGGTCTACTGTGTCAAAGTCTGTGTGAAGCATTTTTAATTAACTATTCATCTGCTCATTAGTCAGGATTAATGCAGAAGGATCTATTAAGATCTACTGTCTCAAAGAGTATGTCATGCCAGGAGTCTGTAAAGCCTCAAGATATATTACCCAGTCACAGTACCACATTACAGACTGACAGAAAAATTGCATACTTAAAAAATAAAGCTGGCTCTGAGTACTGCTTGTGCAAGCAAATACCTTAAATCTTTTTTAAACTGCTATTTTTCTCAGTTCTGTAATTAATCAGAGGAGCATAATATAAGATTTTTTTTCAATTCTCTTAACACAATCATGTTTATCAGTTTCTGTAGCATCATTTAAGAAATCCCAGTTATGTCATCATGAAAAATAACTTTATCATATTTTGTCCTCATAACCCTGAGAAATTCTAAAGTCAAATTATTCAGGGAGCTGAGGTTTTTGATACAAACACTGGGAACTTGGGCTGTCCAGTCTTAAGAAGAGAAGACAAGGGGAGACCTTACTGTTGGCCTTAGATACCTTGTAGAGAAGATGGAGCCAGGCTCTTCTTATGGGTGTGCTAAGGTACAAGAGGAAATAGACACAGATTTCGGAACAAGTCCTTTTTAAGGGGGGAATATTCAGGAGGCATTTAAGCTGATTTATGCACTCTTTTTGAAGAAAGAAAAAAAATAGGAACAGGATATGAAGATAGTAAGGAGCAGTATGTCATCTGTCCAGATTGACCAACCGTTACTGATACAGCTGCAAACTTTGAATATGCTACCCAATATCCTGCTGAATCATGCAGAATACCTATTGCAATAAAGATATGTCATTACATATTTACAAATGTTCTGGCTGTATTTGGAAATGATACCTAGGTAAATAGCACTTAAAGCGTGTAATGAATTACAGACTTGATATGCTATCTTGCACCTTTGAACATAATAAAACATGTTCAACTTTTCTCACAGTTTTGAGTGGCCTTACTTGCCATATTGGGAAGTAGAAAGTGCTTCTGTTTTCTTTTTTTCCTGGAAGGACACACACGAGCTTTCTCTTTCAGATCTGAGTTTATAATCCTTCTTAAATTGAACATTTTCTCACATTTAAATAAAACCCCCTAAATCTGATATCTGATAGTAGTTCAAAGTGAGGCAATCAGCTAAGAATAACTGAAAATAATTACCCAAAAAGCAAGGAAAAAAAAATCAATATAATGACAAATCAGATTGAAATTTCCTCTGAAAAGCTCAACTGATCAAACCTTGCAATCAGTATTTAGATTTTCCTTCCTCACACTGCAGGGATTTTTATAAAACATATCACAGTTATGATACACCCTTGATCTTGGCCTCACCTGCAGACTTCCGAGTACATATTCCTTTACATTTCTACAGACTGAATGAAACCAGCAGGTTTTCTAGGAGCACAGTTAATGAATCCTGGTGCAAGAATTGTGCCTAAAGCTTGTTATTTGTGTTGTCCAGTGAGGTGCATGACAAAAAGGAGGTCTTCACACCACTTCATTGTCCAGAGATGGTGGAAACCCAAATCTGGCAAGATATCTCTGAAATGAGACATGTTTTTCTTTCTGTTGAGATCAGTAGTTACTGAGGTGGGTAGAGCATAGCTGAACTCGGTGTTTCAGAGGAAGCACCCATGCATTTTCAAAGCAATAAAGCGTAGTGGGCAAGACTTCACAGGTCAAAGATCTTATTATTAGCTAAACCATTATTATTTGATAATTCATATTAGCTACAATATAGTGTAACTGTTTTACAGATCACACGAACTCTGCTTTTAACATTTTAGCCAAACATGGCAAGCTTTAACAATTTTAACATCATAAAATGGTTGTAATCCCATTGTCGTGCTATAACTCTTGTTTTCTCAGACATGCTGCCCAATCCTTGATAATTTTGCTCTGTGCCCTCTGTTCTCAGCATTGGCAAGGCTGCACCTCAAGTCCTATGTTCAGTTTTGGGCCCTTCACTTCAAGACACTGAGGTGCTGGAGCGTGTCCAGAGAAGAGCAATGAAACTGGTGAAGGTTCTAAAGACTAAGTCGTATAAGAAGAGACTGAAGGAGCTGGGGTTGCGTAGCCTGGAGAAAAGGAGGCTCAGGGAGGACCTTATCACTCTCTACAACTGTGTGAAAGGAGGTTGTAGCAAGGTGGGGGTTGGCCTCTTCTCTGAGGCAATTAGTGAAGGATGAGAGGACATAGCCTCATGCTACACCAAGGGAAGTTCAAGCTGGACATCAGAAGGTATTTTTTTGTGGAAAGGGTTGTTAAACATTGGAATGGATTGTCCAGGTAGGTGGTGAAGTCACCATCCCTGGCGGTGTTCAAAAAACAGCTGGACTTGACACTTAGAGCCATGGTCTGGTTTACAAGGTAGTGATCAGCCAAAGGTTAGATTTGACCATCTCAGAGGTCTTTTCCAACCTAAATGATTCTGTGATTTCACAGAGACCCCCTTCTCTACCTTTAAGCAGAGATGGTAGTGCATTTCTCCCATTTGGTATTGACCTTGTTTTGATTTTAATCATACCCAGGAAGACAAGAACTGCCTTTTGACTTGATTGTTTGGTACTGAGCTTGATGGTGTATCTGGGACTTCCTCACCTGTTAATAAGATATAACTTCAGGAGCCTGGGTCAGAGGTTAAGACCAAATGACAGAGTGGGGACTACATGGACTCAGACACCAAAACACTTCAGTGGCAGATAAAGGTAATCAATCACTTATCATAGATTCATAGACTCATAGAATAGTTTGGTGGGAAGGGACCTTAAAGGTCGTCTTGTTCCACCCCTCTGCCACAGACAGGGACACCTCCCATTTGACAAGGTTACTCTAAGACCCCTTAAACCTGGTCTTGAACTCTTCCAGGAATGCAGAAGAGTATGCTAGAGCTTCTCTGGGCAACCTGTGCCAGTACTTCATCACTCTCACTTTGGTGACCTCTCTTTTTCCTGACAGAGAACCACAGAATAGCCAAAGTTGGAAAGGAGCTCCAAAGATCATTCTTCTGTGGGAAAGGCAGCCTAGATGATTTTGTTTAACAGCCAGTCCAATCACATCTTGAAGCCTTCAAGAACTCTGGGGAGGCTATTCCAGTGAATAGCTGTTCTTACCATAAAAAATTTCTTTCTTGTGCCAAGATGACACCTCTCCTGGTGCAATTTGTACCCATTGCCTCTTGTCTTCTCCATTTGTTCCTTGTGAAAAGAGAGGTTCTGTTCTCCTTTTAGCTGGCCTTGAACTGCATGAATATTGTGATGATACCTCTTTTACAGTGAGAAAGGACCTGACTCCTTCAGTGTTTTCTCATGGGGCAGGTTCTCCAGCCCTTTGACCATCTTCCTCTGCAGGGAAAGCCATGGAGGGCAGTGTAGAGGCTGGGACCACATGGTGGGTGCTCCCAGGGCCAAGCTGGGGCATCCCCAGGCTCTCTGCCTGCTGAAAGACGTTGGAGCAGGTAGAAAACAGCCTGGTTTTGGTCGGCTTTTGTCAAGTTGCTGCCACACTTCATAATGGACGGCTGCTGCTGCTTTTGCTCACCAGATACTCCTCTTGAGGGTGCTGTCACCACTTTCACAGTGGTTTTTTACACTTAAGGTGCTTCTATGTCCTCATAACTAAGCTGTGGCCTTGCCCTTTGGGACTAGCAGAAACTTGTATGCCAACACCAAGGTCAACAGGCCTAATTTACAGCAACTGCTAGGCCCTGCTCCGAGGTTCCCTCCATAATCTCAGTCTCCTTTATGTTCAACCGGTTTCAGAACTTCTTATCCATTGTCTACCAGAACAGGGGTAGACCTGGACACCTCAGAGAGAAATGCCAAGGCAAAACATGAGGAAACAGCCAAAGGGAAGCCAGGGAGCATTGTGGTCAGAGGCAAAGCTGACACCCTAACATCAGAGCCAATGACAGAAACAGAAACAAAATTGTTTTCTCTAATGAAAGACTGTAAAGTACTTACCAAGCTCTGAGCTCAGAAGAGGAGGAGATAATCCAAACGGCAGGCAGAATGCTTCACATAAAACACTCTCACTACTAAGGAAGTGAGAGGCGAGAGAAATTTTTTTGAAAGGAGAGGAAAAGCTAGACGTTTATTCTCTTCATCAAAGGGAAGGAAGAAGCAAATGAATCAGAAATCAAAGATTGAATATCATTGGTCTTGCTGACAAAGCAATCAGCAATCCCCTCACAGCAAGTATAGGGGTTTGTTGAACAAAGCAAATGAATTTGAAAGTCTTGAACAAAATAGGGTCTTTCCATTTATAAAATTAGACATAATTTTAGACATAATTTTAGAACAGCATTTTGATTTAGGGGCTGTGAAGAATTTTTGCAATAAAAATACATAAATCCAAATTTTGTGATGTGCAATTAATAATGACTTTGTCCAAACCCTCTCCAGCCTCCTTTGTAATTCTCTTAAGAAAGCATTAAATGAGGGCATTTTCACTTTAGTTGAAAATCAATGACACTTCAATGAAGCATGCATTTCCAAAATATTATGCAATGGAGAGGCACACATTTCTGCAGCTCAGTTAAGAGGCCAGAACTTCCTAAGTAATAATGCTGATTTAACACTTGAAACTAGAAAATCACGATCAACAACTTCAAAATGTATGGGTGTGTCTTGGGATGACTTTATGATGTTGTATCCCCTATCACCGCTCTATGCCCAGATATGATCCTGAGCCTTTTTGTCTCTTTAAAACTAGTTGCAAGACAGAGAGAAAAAACTGAGCGAACTTTTCAAAACAGTTTGTGCTTCAAGGACACAGAGATTAGCGTGCTGCTGCAGCAGCGAGAGGGGAAGAAGCAACTTCTTGCTTTTCAGCCAGGTTTTCAGCTCCTTTTCTCTGGAGAGAGAGAGACGGAGAGTTGAACCTTGTGTTCTTGGAACTTTGGGGTTTTTTTCCCTTCTTCTCCTCTGGACTGTGAGAGTTTTCCCCTAGGCCCAGAGGTGGGCCCACCTCGACCCAGCTCCGAAGAAGAGAGAGACCACACCTACAGAAGGACTCTAAATCTTCCCAGGTTTCTCTCCAGAGTGAGAGGTTTTATTGTTTAGCATTATTATCCTTTTCCTGTGTGTTTGTTAAATAAATAGTTTTTTTCCCTTCACTTTCCTCTGAGGAAAATATTTTTTTTTCCCGAACCTGGTGGGGGAGGGGTGGCTGTAACCTGCTTTCCTTTGAGGAGATGTTCATTTTGGACGTTTCCCTGAATTTGGCCCAAACCGGCACAAGGTGCCATTATTACTCCCCTGGAAGTCTAAGACTAAACCCCTGGGATTCCCCATTTCAAAATGAAAAAAGCAATGCTCAACCAATATAAAGCAAAGTAGAATGATATTTAAGTTTTCTTTTTCTGGGATATTTTGTGAAAACATGACTTCTTTTTCAGATTTTTTTTGTATGGATGGGAGGAAAGAGAGCAAGAGAACACTGAAGAGAAGCAAGAATCCAGAGCTTTATGTCTGACCGTGCCTCTGGGTGACCGTAGAACCACAGCCTGGCACTTCCACCTAGCACAAACATCCTGCTCCTGTTTCTGTTTAGTCTGTACCAGACTGCAACCTCTTTGTATCTTAAGCATTTCTTTGTACCCTTAGGCATTGCTGAAATATGTTTCAGCTAAGGTTGTCAGAATAATGACTTGGGGTACACTTGTAGTGAACAAAAATATCCAAAAGGGAAAGAAAAGGTAATATAAATATCAGAGTTAGCAACTGGTGAATACCTCACTTTCATCATAGGCAAGAGAGAAACAGAAACTTTAGAAACAGAAGCCAGAAGTTTGTGTTCCATAACACCACAAACTGAGTACTCAAATCAGTTGCCATCAGTCCTTTTCTCTTCCAGCCCTTCCTTGTTGCCCACCAGCTGTGTCCTATGGAAAAATATGGACTAATGTAATTCCTTTGCTTCCATGAAGTGGCAGATTACCTAGAGGCTAAAGCCAAATTTCTGTTAAGCATCTCATATTCTCTTAGGTAGCATTAATACAATAAAAGCAAAACTGGGGGATGGGGGCATGTGTTTGTTTTTAATATAAGAAACTCTCATGAAGAGGTCCAAAAAGGGATTCCTAATGAGAAAGGATGTGCCTGCTTTTGGAGAAATTAACTGCTCCAGTGAATTGCGAAGATAAAGCAGAAGAAATTATCCAATAATTTGTCCGATGTAATTAGAGATGGCCTGATCTGCTAAAGTCTTATCCAGATCCAAACTATGGGAGCATCTAGAACTGGGATTAAAGTTTTGGCTCATAGACCCTAGTCAGGCTAGTGTGAAGAGAGGTAAAATCTAAGGGACCCAGCCCCCTGCCACAGCATGCAAACCACTGCCGTGGACTTTAAAAACTACTTACTAAAATCAAAAAAGATTAGGAGCCAATTACTGTAAGTTAGCGCATCCTAAGTGAGATATTTTCCCTTTGGTCATAACACTGAAAACTATCCTATGACACTAGTAATTAATTTCGTGCCTCCTGCAGTTGGAGAGTTGAGAGACTCAGATTTTCAAAACTAATTTTCACCACATTCTCCTGAAACGCTCTCATTTTTTCAAAAAAAATCAAACATTCCACTCCCAAACTTTGTATTTTAAACCCTTTCTTTACCTATCAAAAATGGGTGGTGACCTTCAGAGGAACCAAGAGAAGTAGTGCAAGCATGGGCAGTACTTGAAGCTTTTTGTGAATCCTCCTTACACATTTAGCAATCAAAGAACAGGACTATGGGAAATAACTGAAGACTACAGTACGGCATGTAAGTACGTGGAAACGTTGCACGATGATGACTAAACAATGTATTTCAGGTCTAGAAGTCAGTCTATGCTTGAATTTGAAGGCCACATACTGACCCTGCAGAGCAGAAGGCATATGGGAGCACACTGCACTTCATTCCCCAGCTCACATGCTCCATTTCAGAGGAAAGCTGGAACTTGCACCCAGATCTCTTACCACTGAGCTGTGATGATGTAGCCAAAGCAAACAGCAGTGCAGGGGCAGCTGTTTATGCCTGAGCCTGAATTTCTGCCTAACAGACCATAAATATTTACCAGTAGGTTCTGCTGAGTCATACCTGCAACAAAAGCTGACCATGTACAGCAGCGCAAGTAACCCTCTCTTGATGTTTCTCATCATTCCTAAGGCAATAACTGGAAGGCAAGTGGAATCAGAAGATACTGCATGCAGATGACCTCTTAGGCAAGCAAAATACAGCAGCAGTGGAGGTGATGGCTGAGACTAGTGTGAGTGGAGGAGCCCAGGAAGCAGAAATCCTCACCAGTGCTCAGTTAGTGATTTAACAGAGGGTCTCAGGGGGATGGAAACATTCAAGTGAGAGGTTCTCCCTTGCTCTAGCAGTAAACAGAAAGGATGCTGGGAAAGATGATTTACAAGGTGCAGATTTATCAACAGGTGAGAAATATCAGTCCAGCAGTGCCAGCAAATTGATACTGACCTTCCAGGAAAACTGCTGCCCTCATCAAAGCATCTGGCCTGAGCCAGTCCCACACAAACAACAGAAGGTATAATTGCATTGCTGATTCTGGTTACCACAAGTTCAAAAAGAGTGAATAAAGCACACTATAAACATGAACATATTCCTGCTAATTAAGAAAAAAACTAAAACAAAACCCAAAACAATTATCAAGCAAATGAAGGAAGCTAAAATCAGCCCAAACCCTATAAAATCTGCAGAAAAAAGCGGCTAAAAAACATGACTAAAGCAGACCTCAAAGCACAGCAGCCATCTGTGCCAGCTAGGATCTAGTAATAATGCAACTCCTAATAGCAACATGAATAATAAAAGTAAAACTCTCATGAGTTGCTACTGTGTTTTGCAGCAACAATAATAGATGTTTCTCTGTGGTCTCTAGTCTTTATGTACGAATCATTATAACTGTGCTTAACATTTGCAAAGAGAATCCTCATTTTTAGATGTAACTTAAGGGCATATTTACATTCAGTGGGTTAAATCCAGCTCTGGGAGCAAAATGCTGTGCTCCAAGGATTTCCAGGAAGAACTCCCCCCTCCTGCGGTTGTGGAACCAAAACTCCCACTGTTGTACCTTCTCTGTCAGGATTTCAGATCACAGCTGTTTCTAAGAAGATATAAAGCTTAGAGATAGTGTGGGTGTACACAGCTTCTTTGCCCCACCAAAGGGAGAACATCTCTCTTTCCCTTTCTTTTCATTTCTGAATGCTCCAGAGAGCCTCTTGCTTTTCTTTGGTGAACTGAAAAGTTCAAGAAACAAGCAATTGCAGTGGAAGCAGCAGGACAGCTATTGCTTGTCAGGGGAGTTTCAGTGGCTTCTGGCCTTATTGATGGTAGTTGGAGCAAGAGGAGCAAAATGGAATGGCTGTCTCAGCTGGAGTCTCCTGAGAAGTTTGAATTTTCAGAAGGATGATAAAAATTGGGTGAGAATTCAGAAAAAGAGCTACAGAAAATGGTTCAGAGTGTGAAAAATACTGCTCACTTAGAGAGAATTGCAGCACTCATTTTTTCATCTTAGCAGAGAAGAAGCCAAAGGACAACTTGATTAGCAATGCCTGGGGAAGATATGTGATACAGGAAGACCTTTTAAATGTAGACATAAAGGTAGAGGAAAAAAACAAGTCTCAGGAGGTAGAAGCTGGCAGTAGTCAAGACATCTCTGTGGTGTGTCTGCATTTTGAGTCTCATAGAAGTTTGTGAAAGTGGAAAGAAGAGACCCCATAGAAGGGCTTTGATAATGTAAATGCTGACCAAGCCCAGTGGAGAATAAGCAACATTTTAAAATGCCCCAATCATGATAATGATATAATCAGAGCTTTGTAAAACATGCATGACATATATTCCAGGTCTTAATAAAGGAAGTGCTGCAAGAGATTGACTACTTAATCAGAAGGGTCTTTTCTACTATTTTTCTTTTCATCCTGTGAAAGGGATCTGTCACAGCACTGATTTTCCCACCTCTCTCTGTCTGTGAGGAGGGAAGGGATGACAGAAAATGCCCGTTTCCCGGGAAAATAGAAATAGAAACATTCAGCAAGGACATTTGGTGGAAGAACGAAAATAAAATCTATAATGAAGATCACAACTATTCAAGAGAAAAAGATCTTGAATGTTGGTCGATTTAGGTTTTTTAAAACATTGTCCTGAGCTCTCTGTGTTTCTGTAGATAGAAATTCACTTAAACAAATCTCACGTTTGACATCTATAATATGTTTTAACTTGTGTGTCTTTTGAGAATGCAAATGTCTGGGCCTGCTTGGTGCAGAAGAGAGCTGCTCTTCTGCATGCAATTTCTTCCTAGACCCACCCTGTGGAAGAAGTACTGTTAATGAGGCAACAACTTCCGAACAGTGATTGCCCAAAAATTAATTCCTTGTGCCCCTATTATGTCTGTTTCCAGCTGGAGAGTCTTTCAGCAGACACACTGTGCCTTTACGATTCTCTGCTAGGTGAATTTTCTGCCACCATGTTAAGCATTGTGCAATGTCCCCTGTGTAACATTGACTGAAATGGAGAAACGATCAAGTCATCTGAAAGGATATGGGGAGGTTTTAATTTCCTGAAATAGACCTGCTGTTCAGGCAGTATTGCCTTCTCTATAATAGGAAGTTCAGGAATATCAATTTCTAAATTTGTCTATTCAAATTAGCCCATTACCATTAATGTCAACTCCTTTGAAAAACCGTGAGTCAGGCCCCCCCAAAATCATGAGAATTTAATGGTGTAGAAACATTGTCCCTTTTTCTTTGTCATCTGATTTTTTAAGCTATTTGGAGACAAGTTTTCAAGTTCTTCTTCTCAAAGGCAAGATTAGGCATTTACTTTTTTCCCTCTCTGTGAGAAGAAAGGTTTTCTTGTTATTGTATGAGTTCAGGAGCTGAGCCAATATAAAACTGCGGGAGCTGACAACACCACCTGATGTTTTTTTCAGGTGTTTCTGTCACTAAGAGATGCTGCATACCATCATGACCAAGTTAATTGGTTAGACCTGTCCAAGTACTTTTGCACAGACGCTTAAGTGCACAGTGATTAGCTCATATAAAAATAGAGCTGGAAAAAGCTTCCTCTGGTCCACCCCTTTGGTTATGGGTGAGATCTGTTAAACCTGTGCCGTTCTTGCTCAGCCTGTTCTTACAGGTCCCTGACAGTGGAAGCTCAGTCATCTCCTCACTGCCTTATATTTAGAAAATCATTCCTAAATTGTAACTCGAGTCTTCAGTGTTGTAATTTACGATCATCTCTTCTTAGCCTGTGAGATATCATGGAGAATTTATTGTTCTATTCCACTGTGCAACAGCCTTGTCAAGTCTCCTGACAGTTTTTCTTAGGTTTAATAACTCAGGCTTTCAATCTTTTCTGTTAGATCGTGTTTCCTCTGCTCATTCTGATTGCTCTGCTCTGGACATCTCTCCAAGTCTCTCTTCTTGCTGAAGCACATCACCCAAATCTGGATGTGTTGTTTTAACTTAGCCTAACTAGGATGAGGGATGGAGGAAGAGCCATTCCATATCCCTTACTGTTAAACTTTCGTTTACATGTCCTAATGTGACATTAACCTTTGTCATACCAGCTTGGTATTGCTATCCATGTTCCCCTTACAACCCTCTATGCCCTCAGTTCCTGAACTGATCAACTGCTCTGATTCTTGTGTAATGCAGCTGCTCATTCTGACCTGTCATTAATGCTTCCTACTTACTAAACAGCACCATATATTTTTCAGACTATTTCTTCAATTCATGAAAACCATCTTGATATTTAATTCTGTCCCTAAATGTGTGTGTGATCCCTCCCATATTTGCATCAGCAGCAGATTTAATAAACATATTTTCTATTCCACTGTCTGAATTGTTAGCGACAATGGACAAAATCCAGAATAGACTGTTGCAGAACATCATCCAAGAACTGCTTTCTGGACAAAGTTCTCTAACCCAAGTTTTCACTCATGACATCATAATTTCATTTAAACTATGTCTCCTTAGCAAAGCAACAACAAAAGCCTTTCTAAATCAAAACTTGCCACTCCTATTTTCTTCCATATGCACCATAAAAAGCGCTTTTCAGATTAATGAGCTAATCCTGTTTTAAGAATGTAGGTTACTACCACATCCATTTTCAAATTTTAATAAATATTTATGGCCATCTGTAATTACTTTCAGAAGATTCCTGTGTATTTCCATAGAAAATGTCTTTGCTGCATCTCAAATACACGTGCCTGGCTATTACTGCTGCCAGTTTCTTCTCTAGCACCTAGTTCTGAGATAACCCCAGGAAATAACGTGAGCTATTTTAGCCTTTTCTCTCTTTCTGGCTCCTACCAGAATCTCTACAAGTAAGCTCATGAACATCCACTTCAACATTTCAAATCCATTTAAAGGAGGTAAGCAAATCTAACTCTGGAACATAATATTGCATAACTGATTAGAGCAGTCACAGATGAGCAGCATATTCAGAACAGCAAACTAACATTTGAACATAATTCTCCAACTAGGCTGTCAAACAATTAAAATCAATTATTATATTTAAGAGGCTCTTGTTCCTTTAGAGAAGTATTCTTTTTGAAAATTTTGTTGAGCTTTGATTGCATAATATTGCATAGAATCTCACATTTCTTGAGGGGTTATAGACGCACAGAACTGAGCTATGATTTCACGTGTGGCCTCTATACCCTGTTGTTGGCTTTGTGCAGCAGCTGGTAACCTCATGAGGCTCCATGCAAGTATAAAGTCCTGGCTGGACATTTCAGTATAGGTTCAGGGGTTCTTTTCATAGCCCCCTCAATTCATTTGCTTATAGATTTGCTATGGGGAATGATCTGTAGTCCATTACTTGGGTAGACTGTTAATTTTGTGAGAACCACATTGAGGCATTCCAATAGAACATCATGTTAAAGACATTCTGTAGTGAGGGCTTGTAATTTGTACACAAGTCCGTGGAAGAGCACTGAATTAAGAAAACTTAATTTTGACAGTCCTGATATATAGTCTATTTTGGTTAACCAAAAGGAACACATACATTTTCTACATTAGAGAAATTTCCATTATTTTTCTCTCAGCCATGAAAATCAATTTTGATGTGATTACTCTCAGAGGCTGCTTGATGTGCTTCTGACAGTATAAAATGGATAGAAACCGTGGGTGGTGTTGAATTGAGGGTACTGTGGTTAGCTGAACTCTGTCACAAACTGAAAATGCTAGGATTAAAACACGTGCCATTAAGATACTGAGCAGGAGAACGAGCCTTAGGAAAAATGGTGATTACAATATTTTGATGCTGAAGATTGCAAAAGATGCAAAAAGCTCTCATCATCTATTTACTGTAATCAGTGACATTTGTACAACTGGAAGGAGATCACCAAAACTCATCAGATGAAAGCAGCCCTTAATGTTAAGCAATAGGCCTGTGCCTAAATACAGGTGGATATGTGTAAAAAGCGGAGCTATGGTTTTTGGAACTGTACAAACCAATTAGGATTTTATTCTGTTCACATTGATTACACTGGGCTCATGGGTGGTTTCATGGACACTACTTCCCTTTCTGAAATCAGAATTTTACCACGTATTTCCATATTTCAGATAAAGTGCCATTTTTTAATGAAATGCTTACTGTTTGCCTACTATTTAGGAAGATCCTCTTTTGCCTTGAGAATTTTCATTTCTTCAAAAAGAGCCCCCAACAAAACAACTCAGAAAAATACAAAGAAAAGAAATGAGTAATAGGTGAGTATCATAAAGCCTGAGGTTTTAAATTATTTAATCATCCAGATATGTGCATCCTCTTCTGAAAATGTTAAAACTTGGCAAGACTGGAACTTGCTAGCTACTGAGGCACAGTGGTTGCAAGCAGTTCAACCATGTTTTCCTTTAACAGGTTTAGTGGATACTTTGCTTATGGATCAGTAACAATAAAAAAAATAGACAACATATATTTCCAATTAGGTTACATAACCAGATTTTTTTTCACAGCTGCATAGGAAACATCTATCATCCAAAAGATGTTTTAGCAGTTTCTAAGTTATGTCTTGGGAGCACAAGATTTGGAAACGGACAATAGTGAAAGTTCCCTGACTTTTTGCTATATCAGAAATATTGTGATGACCGTTTGTCTTCTGTTATTCTCTCTGTTCAGGGTGATGATAGGTAACTATGGAGCTATTAGAAAGTGTATTTTTAAGTCTTTATCTCATATTTTAAAAGTGTCAAAAGTAATCCATTTCAGTGTGGATTTGAAATGTAGGAATAAGCTGTGTTTGAATGCTTTAATTCTCAATATCATTCTAATGGTGTTAAACAAAGATGCAATAAATAGGATTATATACATAATAAATCAAGTCCTATGGAAATGATATAATTTGTACACAGTTAAATAACAATTTTTATCTATCTTAGTTACTAGCTACCTTGAAGAACTGAGAAGAGAACTATGGTCTTGACTGAGCAAAAGTCCAGGTATATGTGAAGTTTACGGTTCTCATTGACAGTAAAGTCTAGCACACAAATTAATGTTTTTCTGGCTGAAGTCTCTAACCTCTCTGAACCTCACTTTTCACCATGCAAATAATAGGTCTCATCCCAGAATGCTGTGTAAGATATACCACTTAATTTTGAAAAAAATGTTCAGATACAACGGTTCTGGAAGGGATAAACATACATGCAAATAGTTCTCTCTGCCAGTAGTAATCACTGTTCCTTTACATTTCTCTCTGTACTCAAATATTTGTGTTTTGCCTTCTATCTTTTATCATGTCTGCTCCAGTTCATAGTAGCTATTTCCCAAATATTCATGAAATATGAATTTGAAACTTGGAGCTCACTATATGTAGCTTTCACTTCTCAAAGGGAAGTGATCAGTACTACTCACGGCCCAGGGTAAAGGAAGCGGAATGGACTCCTTCTGTAGAGTAATAATCACATATATCCTGTCACAATAACTAGTGAAACTGAGTATGCTAATACTTTTCTTTTAACATAAAGCAGTGACAAGTTAGGACCTGGTTTTCTTTCCCAAACGTCTTCCAGTCCTCATGCTGATGTAATAGTTTTTCTAAACAATAGGAAATTCACAGTCTAAACCAATTAGATGATTTAAGAGAACCAATGTCCCATTCTAAGGTGCTTGAGGGCAAATGTATCTACAATTTTGAAATAACTGGTAATGTGAGAATGGAGATTTTAAAAACTTCACTGTTAGCTGAGGATCATCTAACTTCGCTTCAGCTGTGTAAATGCTCAAGTCTGGTTTCAGATTGTCATCTGCATGACATCAGTGTTAATGAGGAGACATTCATAAACATCATCAGAGAGTGACATAATCCACTTACTCCAGTCTCCTATTCTACAATGGACGAACTGTTTATTGGAGGTGTTTGTTGCTCTTCACCGACTGCAGAGGAAACACAGCTAGCTAGTAAAGGCTAGATTAAATGGCAAGCTTAAACTGTCCTTTCAAGAACTAAAATTAGGAGTTGAATGACATTTCTACACTCTTAAAAACAAACCCAGCTTCGAATGTCTTGGTTTTCTGAAAATGGAGTTTTATTACTTTTGAAATTGTTATTCTCTTTATGCTTTTGGAGTGTGAATGATGGAAAAGTATTAGACAGTGGTTATATCTTAATAAAAAGTGCTTAACAAGCAAGAAGTATTTATATAGTATCCTATTAATCTAAATTAAACTCAGTTAAGTCCTTCTGGGATTCTTACATGGTATATTCCATCTTTAATGTGTTCACATTTTTTCCTTTACTGTTAGACTGAAGTATGTGTATGTATCAAGAGAAAATTACTCCCGTGCAGTTTCATTTCAAAACTGGACATGCAAATCCTATCATTAGGTCAAATTTTGAAGTCCTTAAAAAGTATTTTCTAACTCATCACCCCATCAAGATTTCTGTAGACCCCTTTTTACTTGTAATGGTTTGATCTGTGGTTACTGTAAGTTTCACATCTAATTTTCCTGGTATGCAAACGTATCTCTTAATACAAAGTTTTATTTGCAATGCAATTTAGGCTGCTTAGGGGTATTTTATTTTTATTTTGTTTTGCTTGCTCTCTATGGTTCTGTAGATATAAATATACTGCTTTACTGTGCAATTTTCCCCTCTGGCTTTGTGATAACTATAATCCAGTGACTTCCTTTTTTTTTTTTTCCCTGGAAAATGTCCTTGATCTGTAAAGATGGGCTCAAGTAATTTGTGAATTTTAGGTAATTCTTGATCTTGGGAATTGAACAAGGAGATTTTGAGTTATAATATTTTACATACCTTCCACTGATATGTCCCTTGTACCCATATCAGGTTGCACACATTGCCATACCTAGGAAGGTATGGGTGGGTTTAATGCAGTTATGGTTCTTTACAATGATCCCCTTGTGGTTATCTTCTAATTTAGTATGGTCCACAATACTGAATAAGAGAAGAGAGAACTCTATTCCCTAATTTCTTATTCCCAGCTACAGCCTCCAGTTCATTGGAGCTTTGCTCTGGTTACTTTTTGGCAAAGGGAGCAGTAAGGGATGTGGAGTTTGAGAGGCCCCTTCTCAGACCTTTCCAGTTTTCATATGTGCTCTCCCTACTTGTCTCACAGCACTGGCTTTTGTTCTTTCATATTATAATGAAGTTGACATAGTAAATCTTTAATTAATGTGAGCCTTTCTCTCTCTCCTCCACCATTTCTCTAGTGACCGCTAATTGCTGAGAAGTGGAAAGAGGTTTTGTGTGAAAAATTAGGAGTTCAGATCAATCTCTGCTATGTTTACATTTCTGACAGTATATTCAAGAACAGTTTATCAGAGACGTACTCTCCTGACTGTTTTTTTCTAAAGGTGCCAGACAAGTCTATCCTTTCTTTCACTTCCAAATGCTGTGTTTTGTCACATGCCACCTTCCTGCTCACTGTCTGGGCTCCTGACATGGCTGCAATGCAAATGCATAATGAGGAAATTCAAGCTATTGACTTGAACAGGTCAAGTCCCTAACAATCTTACCTTGTCCCACATCTCCATTTTTACTTTCCATGCCTCTTTTCCTCTCTATCATATTCACTTAATATTTTCACCTTAATGCTTCCTTTGTCTCCTTTACCTCTCTGATTGCTTCTGTCATGTTTTATTCATTTGCTCTCTTGGTTTTTCTTTCAATCTTCTTTTAAAATACACTTCTCCTTCCTGTCTTTTCCCACACAGTTACTAATTCCCGTAACAGTGATCTAGTATCCCTGACACAGCAGGATTTGATGTGGTGAAAACCCAACATAGGAGCCACTAGCCTTCTCTATCCTTCACTTAGTGAGCCCATGACATCTCCTTCAATGTCACAGCATGAGGGAGAATGACTTACCACTTTGCTTTAGATTAGCCCACTGGCAGTCCTCATTCATGCTACAGACAGATGCAGGTAAGGAAAGACTAAAATTTACACTGAGATTGTAACAGCCTGGCACTTAGGTGCTCAGCATCCATCCAGTTTCCCTACAGTCTCATTGGAGAACACACAAGACCCAAACAGAAAAAGAATTCAGAAAACTCTGGCTACAAAACAGAAAACCTAGTCTGTGTGTTTGCCGCCATGTGGAAGACGCACTTGGGATAAGATATGTTTTATTCAGTGTTTTAAAACACTGCATACCTTTGTGCTTCTATCTGTGAATCCTCTTTCATACTGGATATTCATTCATTTTATTAGAACTATTATTTTGGGCGAAATTCCAGAGTCCTGAGTTGAAGTCAATGAGAGGTTAATTTGACTAGAGACCAAATGAAAATTGAGAAGGTGTTTATCTTTTGGCACAGAGATAGTACATTGCCTAGAATTCTGACCTTGCAATGTCCAAGATATGCAGCCCTGAAATAGCATGCAGGAGGAGATTTGGTCAGGTCGCAACTGAAAGCAGATGGCATATATAACAGAAATCATTGAAAACTAAAAGCCCTGCTGAGAGCGATACATGACATTCTGAAGGAAATCTGTCTTTGACACCTTGTATTATCATTTAAAAAGATTAAGATCTCTTTTATGAATTAGGAAAAAGCACACTCCAGATCCTGCTGGTCCCTGCTCTACCTTTGGACTTCAGAGCAAAGCAGGAGCTATGCTGCCAGCTCCTGTATATAACACACCTCTTTGTGTGTTCACCTCATTCCATTATTGCTACATGAAGGGGAAGATCAGTTCCTGTCCAGTTCCCAAGACGGAAGATGTCTGCTTGGAAAAAAGGGTGCCCCGAGAAAAGAGAGATGGTGTCCAAGAGATGGGTTAGTCAATCCTTCCTTTTCTTGTAAGGGTTAGGCCAACTGCTGAGCCTCATATGCACTCTAGCCTACAGGACACTGCCTGCCTTTTTTCTTCCACAGGTAGAAGATTTTACTTTTCCCAGTGGTGTAAACAATAAATATCACTCATTTTTGACAAGTCCTAGAAAGTACATACAGGAATAAGAAACCCAGCCTTGTCTTCAACAATCTTAAGCAGAGTGACTTGCTTCATTTTTTGCCTGTTCATATAGTAAGGAAAAATCTTTAATCTTGATTTGATAACTCTGCCTGCAACCTATTTAAGTGAACATATTTAAGTGATGTACAATATATGATGATGTTTCTTTTCCAAGACAAATTATATTTATGAATGCAGTTCTGTAAGCACAAAATATTCAAAGAGACTTTGTAAAATGTTAGCCACTCAAATGTAAATATTAAGCTATGATAACTGCATGAAGCTAATCAACCCAAGCATTCTGTCAAAGCTCACATGATGGGCTCGCTCATCCTTGACAGCCTAATTGACACTATTATTCTCATGAGAAGAGTAACTTTCACAATAATGTACAGCACATACAAATGCAAAAAATTTATATACGCCAGCTACCTTTCACTGAGATGTTTCAGTAATAATATTTGGCTGGTGTAACAATGTTTTTCATCATTTTCTATTTTATGGGCAGCCAGAAGGGATGCATACTGTGCTTCCATCCAGTAAAGCAGTGGTACTGTGGAAAAGTAGAGATTGGAAACTAATTAAAGCTTGTATCACGATGCATTTGTCCAAGGGGCTGGAGTTGAAATTTCAGCCTTAATTGTGACGTTTCCTAACTTTGGAATGCAGACTTTGCAAACTTAGTAATGCTCTTTTCCCATTGCTTTAGTGAACATCCATATTTGGAGGGATTCATTCATCAGTTGTAAAGCAAATATGCAACAGATGTCTGCATTCCATTTCGAAGTTCACTTAAAAATACTAAAAGATTAAAGTGCCACTCTAAATTTTTGTAAGAGCTAACCCTTCAATTCCCATGTTGTGGTGTATTTGTCCTTGCAGGATGGTGACAGAGCATCAGACCTGTAAAAAAACAGAACAGAGTCAAGTACAGCTATGACCTTTCCTGAAGATGTCTGCTCAATGGTAAGAAGCTTTCTGTTTTTATATAACTGATCATATAACTGTAAAAATAGATGATTCCAGGATATTGTGCATTAGTTTGTATGGAAATTAAATTCTTTCTTTTTCAATCAGAATCTTCCAAATGCAATCACGACTAATGAGAATTTTGGAAAATTTTGCAGAGGAAAAAAATTTTGCTTATGTTGATAGAGAGAGTTCACAACATATTTTTCTGTTCATGTGGAGTCCCCTAGGACTATTAAAAACAGACTGCATTTTATAATATCTATTAATATTATAGGTTATGTATAGAATATCTAAATCTTAGGTCTGTTTCTATAGTACTGAATATAGCATCTCATTGAAAAGTATCAATTCCTTGAACAGGAGCTGTTATGGTATGTTTTTGTACAAGAAAGCACAAATATGGCCACAGAAAATTAAGAATTTTACTCTAGTACAAGCATAAATAATAATGTCAACAATGTCATTTAACTGCAGTTTCTTTATCCTTATACAACATATTCTCCTCATCTAACCAGGACATCTGAAAGAAAAGAAAAGAAAAGAAAAAAGAAAAGAAAAGAAAGCAAAAAAACCTCAAAATGTACAGAAAGCTGGGATCTATCTAGAGTATTTTGTGTTAAGTGGGGTATTTTTTTCTGTTATGTAGCTTGACAAAGAGATAAATCAAAATGTTTTGTTTAAGAAACTACTCAGGAAAGATAAAATATGGGCTTGGGTTAAGAGAATCTCAGCAATCACTGAAAAACCCCAGCTGGCGCATAGCTGTGTGGCAGCAATGCCCAGCGTCACAGACCTGTGAGCAGCAGAGATTGAAAGTTCGCCTCCAGCCTCATAGTCCCACCTGTCCTGCAACCAGCATTCATCTGATGCCACAGGGAGGTGGGTCAGAGAGTCACTGAAAATCAGAAAAATAAGCTACTGCTAAAAATCAGAAAATAAGACTAAATCAGAAAATAAGTTACTGCTCGTTCAGCTCTCTGATCCATCTCGGTAAAGGATTAGACAGGAACCAGGGCTGGTGCAAAGGCCCAGGAGACTGAGCTGGGAATGAGGGGTGACTGAAGAAGCATCAACTTACTTTGGCTAATGTTGGTGTGGTATTGCACTTTGACTTGCTAAGTAAAAAATAGAGATCAGCTTTTTATTTTCAGCAACAAAGGGTTTTCTGGGACTCCAGGAGAAGCACTGAATCAGAGTCCTTTTTCACCGCTGGCAAGAACACAGTGCCAAGTTTGGGTATGACTGGGGGTTGGAAGAAGAGGTTATCTATAGTTCTAATACCTTTTTCTAGCTGCTAGTACAAGTGCTGGCAAACAAATTATGCTCAGTTTTGAGGAGGATCACTAGGACTTTGTGTGTCTAGAAACCCTGCTCATGGGACTGTCAGCTAGCGTGGGAAATCAGCACAGACCTGGCTCCAGGGGCTCTGGCTTCTTCAGAAAGCTGACATGGGTGTCTCCTCGCCTCTCTCCTTGGCCAGAAAAAGAAGTGGACACATAGCCCTGTTAATTGCAAGAGACCTTGTGAAAGACTACAGAAGGACTCAAAAAGTTATAAACTTGGTCTTTCTAAATAGTAGATTTAACACCACTTGTAGAACTGCAGGCAAATAGCGCTGGCAACAAGACCTTTCTTCTGAGAGTGTCTGTTGCAGGGCTGTTATATTTCACTCACTCTTACATTTAAAACATTTCCATTTCTATTTTGATTTCCTGTCTCCTTTTCCTCCTTTTCCTGTTTCTCCTGCCATCTTTAAAAAATATATAACAAACATACAGTCTTTAACGGTGATTTAGAACAGTCAAATAGACTGTACAAAGTTAGGAAAATATAACCTTCTGTCACAATAGTTTTAATTATTAGCCACAGAAATATTTGTTTCCAGCAAAAAACTTTAACTTACAAAAAATAAATGAAAATTTTTAAATTGCAAACAGAAATACATTGTTATTGGGTTGCTTTTAATGTTAGTTATTACTATTATTTTCATTTAATAGTACATTTTCATTGTTTAGCAGTGTTTCCTGAGGAGCTTATAAGTTTAGTTATATAGAAATGATATATTATATAGAAGTTATAGAGAGAAGAAAGATATATGTCTGTGGATTTCAAGTGGGTCCTTTTTTCCTTTTGCACGCTTACACAAGGTGCATAGTAATGGGTTGGGTTTTTTTCATCACCAAACAACTGCATTTGCCTTCATTTGGTGGCAAAGCTGTTTATTTTTCAAATTACTTTATTAATTGAAAAACTAGTAAATATTGGTAATGTCTCCTCCTACTGTAATTGCCACCACATTTTTATCCACATTCCCTTACATTTCTTGCATATCAAGCCTGTTCCACTACTTCAGCAGAGAGGGAACAAGATATGATAGAGAGGGAATAAGATGATAAATCAGTATTAGTTAGCCTCAACTAATCCTTGGACCTCAAATTCTGACAGAAATATTAATGACCTGAGACCTTGACGATGCTGTCAGACAGGACTGCCTTACTTCCATGGGGACAATCAGATCAAGAGAAGTTACACCATGACTCTGATTTAAACAGGTTTCATCTGACAAATCTAATCTGGACCCTATCAGTGTGACAGAACCAAAATAATACACAAGGCGTTTGTTTCCTAACCATGTTCTTTAATTCATTAATCTGTAGATTCCATTTTCCACCAACCCCGAATTTGAAACTTTTTTTTTTAAATAATAGATAGCACAAGGCACATTTTTTATTTAGTGGAATAAATGCATCTGAAATGCTGAATAAAGTACAGACCCCATTCTGCAAGCCCTCAATTCTTGCCAGGAGCTCGGCTTGGAGGGCTTGCAGGATCAGTTCAGAGAATATATGAGGAAGATAAGAAGGAAAAAAGAAGAGAGAAAGAGGCAGAGATTGAAAGGGATTTTGTGGAGACAGAGATATATTAAACCAGACTGTGCTTTCTATTTTCAGTAGTCTAACGAAAGTTCATCTCTAACTTCAGAAAAAGGATTCAAAAGAAAACATGCAGCCAGGATTAGTGTTTGCTAGCATGCCTCACTATTAAATTTGGTTAATGCGCTGTTTCAAAAATCAGCTCAGAGAAAACTTTCTGGAATAAAAGAACATGCCTTGTTTCTTCCTCTCTCCCTCTCCCTTGTCTTTTCCACAAATATACACCTGTATGTTCACATAACCCAACAGATTTCACAGTGGCTAGGTGAGAAACAGTGTTGCCCACAAAATATTGTGGTCTACCTAGTGAGTCTGTTTTTTCTTAAACATTACTAAGCTGACTAGTAGCCTGTTAAAACTTCTTTGTAAAAGCAAAAAAAGAAACAAAACAAACAGTCTTTATAAAAAAATTAAAATTCTAACTAAAAAGCTAATTATAAGGGTATTTGTTTTGTTTGAGGTAAGGCACATCTATTATCATAAAGATAATTAACTCAGTCTGACAGATCTAATAAAAGGACAAGTTTAGCATTGGCTTAGCCAGAAGCCCAAGGCAAGCAATTTTTATAATTACTAGTTATTGTAACTGGGCTCAGAGAAAATGGTCTGTGATATTTAAACAGTAATGTTAATTTGCATTTAGACCCATTTTTTTCCTGTTTCCCAGGCAAGATCTATTTAGCTGGAATGAGTAAAATAAACTTGAATAACTTAAAAAAAAGAAAAAGAATGGCTCTCTCCTTACAGAAAAACTTGGTCTTTTTATGCTTGGATAATTAATATCCTCACAAGGTAAGTGTTCTGGTAATCACAAAACAATTAAATGGCTTAACACAGTTTTAACACACAGAAAATGTTGAGCTTTCAGACCGAAATGATGCCTGCTGACTGCATTTACTTAGGGCAACTCTATCTTAATGTACAGATCCGCTATAAGTGCCTCCAATGCCCATGCCCTCAATGTGCCCCTGCTGTTGAGCTGGTGAAGAAAGGGCAGGAGAGGGGGGAGGAAAGCCCTCGGCTGCTGTAAGGAAGTGGTTCCCATTCACAACAAGAAAGGGAACAAAATAATGTTCAGGAATATATGCATAAGAAGCAAATTGCTCCTGCTGGCATGGTGTAGTAGCCCTTTAACTAATGCTTACCTTGACATTTCACAACACATTCTCTGCAAGAAAAACAAATCAACATTTTAAAAGGAGAAAGTTATTTTTTAACTGCTTCTGTAATGAAGGTTTTAGAAATAAGTAATAACTAGAGTGAGAAAATCATTGGTGATAGACTACAGAAAAAGCACTTAAAGTACTTGCCATTCAAGTATGAATTTCATTATGTACTACAGGCAGGTGATGTCAACCTCAGTGCATTTTGCCAGTGTAGGACCACATCTAGGGACAACATTAAAGTCATATAAGCCTAAGCTCCCCAATTTTCAAAGTGCTGTGGGCCTGATATATAGATGCTGTAAACTGCTCTAAATCCTTTGAAGACAGAGTCCTACAGCACCACATGAGTTTCACATGCAAAAGAGAGCAAAGGGAGCATGAAGTCTTTGTTTCCAAGAGCGTGGAAAAGACAAATCTGAGACACTCATGAATCAAGAGGACCAGACTGACGCATGTCGGAGCACAGAAACAAGCAGCCCTTGCTTGCTGCCTCGCTGCCTTCCTTCAGTCCTAGCCTGACAGAAAGAGGTATAGCCCAGATGCACACCCAGGCTGCACAACTGGGGTGCACTTACCCGCCCATTAGTTCACATCTTTTTTCGTGGCAGGATGTTTTGGCCTGATTTTGGATCCCAAGAATTTTTCTTATTATTCATCTATTCCATATTATATCACGGATTTTGTTTTGTCATCAGCCCTGCTAACTTTATTTGTTAGAGTAGTCATCCCATCAGGTGGGAGGGGTGGTTCACTGTTCCTACTGCATGCTGTCCATGTAATGCTGAGGGTTGGAGGCGTTGCTCGCTTGCCCTTTTGCTGCCTGGCTTTCTGAGACTGAAGACATTACCCTAGTTTTTTCTGCTTCACTCTTAAAGGGTTTGCTGCGTTTTTAAACAGCTTGGCCAAGGTATTTTTTTAGTGGGAGGCTAAATTTAGGATCATAAATGCCTATTTGAACTCTGAAATTAGCATACACTCTATCTTATGTTTGGCTATTGGCTGTATATTAATAATTCAGGTTTTTTCTTCAGTAAAATGCACATTTTCACTAGATACAAAAAATGAGATTCTTATCTATTTTGACTGAAGATTTTGATGATTTTTTAAAAATTATTTTTTCCAGCCTTCTTGTGCTTTGAGGATTTACGAATTTATTTATTCAGAAGGTCCCCTACCCACTAAAATCCCAATGTGACTTTGCATATCTGAGCAGTTCTACTGATATCAAGATTACTCACCATCTGAGAAGGTATATGTGCATTTTGCTGAAGGAGAGCTCAAGGGTCTGATCTGTGAAGATCAAGCACTCTCTGGGCTACTGACTAAACATCACCTGCAAGGATTTAGTTCTTTTCAGAGTCATGACCCAGGAAGACCAGCAAATATTCATCTCCAGCTAATGTGGAAGAGGGAAGGCTCAAGGTTGAGGATTGAGTCTACTAATTGTAACCTAAAATGTAATCTCTGAGCTCCTAAATGCTTATAGATATCAAACTTATTTCATCAGTTCCAGAAAAACATTACCACTTCTGTTAGACAGAAACAGGCAGACAAAACTTTGCTTTTTCATCTGTTTATGAACCTTGAAGCCAGAAGACAGCCACAACTTTCCTAGGGATTTTGAAATTAAGACTTGGAAAAAAAATCCTTCTTCTGAATTGTTGTATGCATAAAAAACCCAACAGCATGATACTTTGTGGTCCCCATGTGCCCTGAGATTTGGAGATTTTTAAGCTCTGGTTCCCCCGGAGCTCTAGGATTTCTGCCACTATTTCTGAATGCTCTCAACAGTGATACTCAGTTTTCTTGGTGAAAGAAATAGTTGGTGGCAATTCTACAGCTTCCACTTACTCCTATAATTTTAAAAAAATGTTGAGGGCAATTCTCACCATATTTTAAGAATTTAAAGTGGGTCAGCTTTTGGTCTACATGGATTGATGGAGCCCTTTAAATAGGCTCCAGCTATAGCACGTTATTAATCACTGTAGCAGACAAAAAAGACATTGTTTCCTTGCTGAGAATAGCATGTTTTCCTTTGCTTATGAATTGATCCCTGAAAGGTTCCTCATGGGAATATGTTCTTTCTTTCTTTGCTTCTTTCTTTCCTTCTAAGGCAAAATGGCTTTAAACTACAGATGTGCTAATCTGTAGGAAATTCCAGAACTCATTGATCCATAGGCAGCATAGGTATTAATCTACCTGTGCTAGGAGACTAAAAGAATGAACGATTAATTAAATAGCCTTGGGGTTATTTTTCAAAACAGCATTGTAAGCAGTGATAGGCAAACCTCAAAATGTTTTTATACTGGCTTCAGTTCAGATCAACTTCCTGAATTTCATAGACTGATCTGTTCATTGGAAGCATGCATAAGAGGGAAAAATACTTACAGGCAATATTTTAAGTTAGACCAATCAGGTCTGTAATAAAAACCGAGAAAATATTTAGAAAATAAATTTTAGTCTTGTGCCTGAGACTCAATACACATTCCAAATACATTTAAATGTATCTACAAGAGGAAGAATTGCTATTTGGACAGTTTTCCAAATATTCCTCAATGGAAAATGCAAAATTTATTATTAAATTTTATTTTCAAAATTACTACTTAGTGTTTTGCAAAATTGTTAACAATTTCAGTGCAATACTTTTTAAAATTGTTCTCACAGCTTTTACTTCTTGTTGCTTCCAGTAAATGAAAAGACCTTCGTAAACTGACACGCATGATGATACTGGCAAATCCCTCAGGATCATTTCTTTTGTGACACCAACAAAATAGAAATGTGGAGATATGTCTGAGTATAGATTCTGTACATCAGCTTCCATGATACATAAATTGACCCATAAACTGTATATATTCATGTATCTCCCCCTCCCTGCTCTTTGTTCTTTGCTTATTGTATATTTTGCCAATGCAGTGAAACTGCTGGATGACACAAACTTATTCTACCAGTCTTTAAACTGAGCAAGGGCATGGTAAAACCATCCTACAACGCAGAGCCCCATTTAATTTATATTGCCTCTACCTGAGGCTTGTCACTGTGTTAACAGCACCTATGTCTATCTATTCCATTGCTTTTGGTCATCTCAAAGGGCAGGAAGGAGCAAGAGAATGCACAAAAATTTGTCTTTCCAGTATATAATGAAGACATAAACTCAGATTTAAAGCTGTTAGAGGCTGCCTATTATTTTACTATCAAATAATGGAGCTCCTTCCTGTGAAGTGCTTCTGGATGTGATTGCACAAGAAATAATGTGACATTACTGGAGTAAATGGGTGGATAAAATAATTGCAATGATTTCTGTCAGGGTTTTAAGGGTGGCCTGCATGCACTTTGGTCATGCAGTTTCTGCTGCAGCTTGGCACTGTTCTAGTTCTAACATTAATAGATCCCTCTTAGATCTAACAGCCAGATGGTCAGCAGTTGTGAACTACTTACTGAACCTCTCTTGAAGTTATGCCAGGATATTTGTATACACATATTCTTTCTGCAAGCCAGTGCTATAAGGTCATAGGAAGAACAAGGTCAGAAGTAACTCGTCTCATGTTTTTGGGGGTGTGTGTTGGCCTGAGTGGCCACACAGTTGCTGAGCAGCAAACAGAAGAGGTGGAGATAATAATTCATAACAAGCCAGCTATTAATTGAATTTTTGAGTCTTCATATGTTTGCAAATTGTCCATGAACAGACCCTGATTTTCCGGAATGCATTTGTTACTCAGAGTTATTTGCTGACACAGGAAACAGAAACCACAGAAATGCTGGCTGGGGCTTACCCTTATTTCTTAAAGGCTAAGCAGAATAGCCATCAACTAGGCACTTACCATGAGGCCTGGTGACAGAAAAATGGAGTGTAAAGTCAAAATATAGGAAGCTGAAAGATAGAGATAACCATCATAAAAGAGTTTGCAGGCTCTTGACCTCAGCAATATCACCAGCTACATGCCATAACTTGATCTTTGGCATTAAACACTCTGCTGAGTAGGTGTTTGCTGTGTTACCACCTTCCTGGATGTTTTTTTGCAGCTGTCTTAACCCTTGGGCTTCTGCCATGCTCCTCCTACATCTCTTCCTCTTTACACATGTTCCCAACTCTTTAGGTAAGTTTTTGTTACAAAACCTCCTGAAAGAAACTTGGAGCTCCTTCCCAGACATTTTATGAATAATTTGAAGATAAAGATAGCCTTGTAAGTGTATTTTTTCAACCATTTTGATCAACTATTTTCATCCATACTGTAATTTTTGCCTGCCTCTGCTGCTTTTATCTGGAAACATGCGTATGTACAGTTATGTCCTGAAGCACTTACAGTCTGAAGACAGAAGAGGATGGAGGACAATAGGGACATAGACATAACTTCTGTACTTCCTTTTTGGCATGCCTGTGGTTCATCTTAGAACTTCAAGCCTTTGTCTTAAACCTGTAACATCCTGGATGGCCTCAGACGCCTTTAGGGCCCAGTTTGTTAAATACCTGCTGTGATGCTCCTACTTCAGAGGAGCAGAAAAGACAGCGCTACTCACTCACAATCTCTGCCATTTGGAAACTTGCCATTGTCATAGTTACAAATTTAAAAATCACTTTCAATTTTTATTTCTCACTCCTTTTCTTTTCAGATCTGAGAACACAGACTAAATTTCCACCCTTCCTTTCCTTTTTTTTTAAATGTTGAACTGGAAATAGTTTTGAGTAGCTCCATTTCCAGTGCATATTCCTGGCCTAGAATAAAACTAAGGAATAGCTCATTTGTGAGAAGTGTAGGCAGAAGGAATGTGATTGCATGCAAATTTCACTAGGAACTGAAACAAACATTCACAGAGAGTATTTTCCGGTGTTCAGTCACACTGGCTAACCATTAATTGATGGGAATAAGTGTCTCTAGTTAAATGCAGTATCTAAGTAACTGGGCTGTATAACACACGTTGCCATGTTGCACTTATCATATTGCTTCCACATGTGAGCAGAGAGGCTGTGTGAAAAGCACCTTCACAGGTGCAATGCGGGGTGGCCTAACAGGTGCAAGAAGCCTTTGAAATCTCCTGTCCCTCTTCTTCTCCCCATCTTCAGAAAAGAATCCTAAAACAGAAGGGATAGTGCTATGGGAGTTTCTAGTTTATTTTCCCTTTTAGAAAGGATTTAAGGGTTAAAATGGATGAAAAGAATAATTCAAGTGAATGTAGTTATATTATTAGAGTATCATACCAAGATATCATCATAGAACAGGTGAATTTTGCCCTCAGAAAAGGTCTTTACAGTTGGGCTAGTCCTTAGGTTAGGTTTGCACAGCAAAAGTATGATCCCACTTCCTTATTCAGACATAGTGAAGCTGCCTTGAAGCCAATTACTGCGGAATGAGCATAGAAGGCCAGGAAGACCAAATATACCCCCTTAAGAAACCTTCATGGCTTTTCCAGTTCTCAGTGTGGCGTCTGTGATTCCATCACAGGTATGTTGCTATTTGATGATCGACACTAATTAGGACAAAGTTTTTTCCTTTTCCTTTGTCTGACAATGAATCTACCATGATGAAGAAACCTGAAAACAGCCACTGGAGCAATGGAAATGGGTTTCTGTGCTTAGGGGAGGGTGTGGTAGTAACTAGAAGCAGTATAGTGTCGCTGTCTGCTTTCTTTTATGATTTTCAAAGACAGCTAGACTCATCCTCATGCCAGCTACTAATGTTCTCTGAAGACAGAGCCAGTGGAGTGAGACATGCTGCTCCTGTGCCTCAAGTTATGTTATCAGCTTCTACTCTTGATCCTTGGGATGCAAGGGAATTTCTAGCATAAACCTTAAGCACTCCCACAAGCCACCAAGTCATCTTAAATGCAGAAATTATTAAGCTTCTTAATTTAGAGACTTTATTTCTTAAGCCTGAATCTCTCTCCAGAAAGTGGGTGAGAAAAGTCAAACATTTATTAGAATAGTCACTTATCTGACCGAGTTCAGCTTCACTGTAAATAACTTTTCTCCTTTCTCATGAATGTTTGCCCACTCTCTGCTACTTCCATTTTTGGAAAAACTTTCCTAGAATTTGAAATTTTAGGAAAAATATAAGAATGTGTGCATATGAATAAAGTCTGGAGTTCTAGTAAAATACATACTTTTCATGGACACAGGCAGGATGATCCCACAACTGATTTACCTTGCAGAACTTCTGTGCCCTAAACTTGGCTCAGCAAATGGGACACTGGACTACTCTACATCACCTCAGCTTGCTGGGCAAAACATAATCCATGAATTACTTGGAATAGTGTCAGGAAATATGGTATTCCTGGTCTGAAACTGGTAAAGATGGCATCAAAGTATTATTGTTGTGAACATGAAAAAAATAAATACAATAAATCTGTCACATAAATGCCATGTCTATTACCTTATGGGATACCTTCCTTGAGTTTTAAGCTCACACATGTAGTACTGCATATTAAACTTCCAGCAATGTGCACATGTTTTGCTGCTTATGCCTAGTACAGTATTTACTTTGCCTTGCTCCGTCACCTTATCTTTTACTGATTTCCTTCTTTCTTATTTGTTGCAATTATTGTTCTTCATTTCATTTTTACCTGCTTAGATAGTCATCTGACCTAGTTTTAAGATATGGATTAAAGCAAATACTAGAAATTTAAGTATTCTTGCTCTTCTGTATTCTGCTCTGTCATCTGTATTTTGCTGGGATTTTGGATACTGGGGCTGGCTTTGGTTGAGAGAGCTTCTGTGTCTCTGAGGCTTACCCCCTAAATGACTGGGATCATGCTGTAAGCAACTTTGTTCTCCGAGTTCTTGGGTACCCATTATCTCACTGCTTCAAAAGCAGACTTAATTCTTCAACCTCTGAAGATAACTTTGTCTTTAATTATTCAGTCAGAAACTCCCACTGAGGTGAATGGGGGAGGGAGAGGGAAGGTCCCTGTATGTTTTAAATCAGGAATTCCTGTTTGAAAGATTTCTGGTTTTGCAGTGTTAACTCACTCCGGGTAAATAAGCACTTAAATGGGAAAGAAGCAATCTCTTAACATTATTGGGTTAAAAAGCCAGCAGAGATTTGTTCTGATGCAAATCCCTCTGCTAGTTTAGCAAGACTGACAATGTCTGAGAACATTAATAAATAAAAGCAAACATGAACATCAAGGAAGAGAACGATCCTTCTTTCTTTTCCACTTTATGAGGATGAATTAAAATTAGAGTTGAAGGAAAGGGTTTTGTTAGTGTCCCAGCCCTAAAAAAGTTGTTGGATCATCAGGTGCCTTAGTTTAGCTTTTTATCTGTGTTTTTCTTTGTTTATGAAGCTCTCAGCTTACTTTTGTTTAACAGCTGGTAATCAAGTATTGTGTGTGATGCTGACTGCTCAGTGCTGTGGCTGATTTTCACGCCCTGTCTTGCCCCAAGACTTGCTTACTGATCCATACACTCCTTTGTAGGAATGCACCTCGATTTCATCTCCCATTTTCACACTTGCATAGCTTTTTCTTTTGCAGGGTAATGGCTGTTATAATTGCTATGTGACACACAGTCTAGTCTATCCCAATGTGAAAGTTATATACACCACAGTTTCAGGTATGAATTTCTATTTCTATATGCAAGGATGTAGTAATGGGGTTTAACTATTGTTACTACAGGATTTTAAAAAAGAGAACGACTTGTAGAAGGCAGTGAGTAGGAGTTCTTCATTTAAAACCACAACTTTATGGAAACAGCTAGCCGAACCAACAGGAACCTCTGGCCAACAACTATGACCACATAGCCAAAGAGATTTTTATTTTCAAGTCTCCAATTAACAGTCAAAATGACTGATGAAACAAGAGGGGTAAAATAAGAAATGAGAGTGTGTGCCTGCCTGAAGCGTGATATCCCTGAACACTGGGCCGTAACTTTGTGAGGCAGAAAGTGCCTCACAGTGGTGCTGGTGCTTTTGTCAGTCTCTTGGTGCTTGTGAAGGGAGTATATACACAGATACACTGTCCCAGGCAAGGCAGTTCCACCAGACAAAGTGTGCCATTGAAATACAGGACAGGTGGCAGGTACAAAAACTATGAATACATTATTTCTTCTCTGCACACGCGCACACATGGAAAAGAGGGAAACTTGGAAGTACCATTCCCCCAGACAAACTCACAGATAGAAAACTGCTACTTTCTATCCAGGAATTTATTTTTTTTTAAACTTGACTGGAGGAGATGACAAAAAAGAACATCTCTAAAATAAACAGCTCTAGTTTAAGCAGCACAAATGAGCAGCACGTATGTATTCTCTGAAGAATAATGTACAACTACCATTCCAGATATCCCGAGTTTTTTAATCTGAACCCTAGAGCTGAATTGCTGCATGGCTGTGAGCAAACCACTGTGGGATAGATTTGAGCTGCTCTCTGGCTGGCAGTGCTGAGGAGTTATCATCTAGGTGTGAGTGCAGGTAGCTGAGGACAGAGTCAAGCAGGCATGTCCATCTTTTATCCCAAGGTGAGGGTACTCTTCTGCTTGCAGATCAGAGTCCCAAGGGCTTCCAGTCTTTATAGAACTAATAAAGGACTGGTGTATCAGACTTATTGCTTGCATGCTTTTTATTTCTATGTATATTTTTTGATGCTTTGAATTAAAATTAATCCCATGAATAATGTACATATAGTACTTTAAAACGGTTGTATTTCCTAGCCTGCATCTGTGTTTTCCTACTACCTATGGCTACCAAAATTATTTTATTATTGGTTTTTTGGCTTTGTGGTTAAAGAAGAAAGCCTGGCATTCCACGTGAAAGCCTGGTTTCCTTACAGAGAGCTTGAGTTTTCAGTGTTTTCATGTTACAATATTCCTGACTGAATGCTTACTCTTTCAAAAACAAGTTTACTTGAATTAATATGCATGCCAGTCCCAATATTACTGTAATCAGCTTTTTTAATTTCAGAAAAAATATTTTCATTTATTTTTAGAGAAATTTATTGATACTTAAACAGTTCTACTGATGCTAGGAGAGTCCCCAACCTAAAATACATGTCTAAATACTCATACAATTTTTGCTTAAGCAAATATTTTTTCACAGTCAGGCAACACTTACTAACCAACATTTACTCAGATCAATATATTTTAATTGAAACTAATGGCAGATAGCTTAAACCAACAGATTTTTCACTGAACTAAGTATATTAAATTAATACATTGCCAAAACCTGTGAGATCTTGTATAAAAGGTATTTTTATTCTTAGTTAAATTAATTTTATTGAAACAAATGAATATTAACAGTAATCAAAATACTGACATTCAGACACTGCTCATGGCATCAGTATATTCAGAAAATAGGCAAACTTACACAAAGCCATATAAAACAAGGAGTTAACTTGCTGAAAGTGAAGAAATAAAAGGCTTGGGGTTGATTCCTTCTCTTTGTTATAAACTATTTGTCTCATCTTGGGTGAAGTCCTTAGAGGACTAATTTAGGCCTGGACTTTCACAGCTGACACCGGCACAGTAAGCCAGGCTCCTCTCTGCTCAGCCGTGCTCCACCTGCAATCACCTGGTGGAGGTGACTCAGTACATTGATTATTCAAGGAGTGTACAACCAACATGGCCATCTCAACTAAGTAGCTCAAGTTTGGTGAAATCTGTCATTAGTGGCTGATATTGCAAAATTTGTCAATGCAAGAGAGAATTAGGTACCTCGATACCCATGGAGATCAGCACACCTCTTATCTATCCATAGATGAAGTTCTTGTATACAGAACAAGGACAGCAGCACTTCTTCAAAGTGTGTCTTTGACTCGAAGCTTTTGTGCTGTGGACCATCTCTGACTTTCTGCTGAGACAACACATCACAACAGGGTCTCAGTCACAATTATTATGACAGCCAGCTGACTGTAAATATAGAATTGAAAGAATTGGTGACTTAAGTGAGAAACTGATAGCATTTACCCATCTGCTGGATTCCTATTTTCAGCAGGAGATACATAGACACTGCTGTGCGTAGGAGCGGTGACACAAAGACAACTGGGTGGGATGGAGGCTAGCACACGGTCATCTGTTTTGGTATTCAGTTACAATTACAGCATAATTAGTCTACTAATTGCATGCCCAAGTTTAGTCGATGAATTTGTATTTGTAATTACGGCTTATTGAAATGCACTGTGTTTTCAATGCTTGCCTCTGTTTCCATGTGAGAGTGAAATTTTCTTCTTCCACTCCCCTTGCATTGATTGCACACGCAGAAATGTAAAAGATGACCATAACCCACGCGAGCATGTCAGACCCTCGCAAAAATAGCAGCCAAACTGTAAGCATCAGTTCTGCAACCACATCTATGGGAGTTCCTGGCCTCAGGTGCAGCTTTGCTGGCTTCAGAGAAACCTGTGCAGTGTCAAGGGCCACCCTTGCTTACAGAATCAGCTGGGAGATGCAGAAATCATGCTGCTCAATTATCACCTGTTGAAAATGGCCTTTCAAAAAGCAGCCTCCATCTTCTGCAAAGACATTTTCCAGTTTCAGACACAGAAAATTCTGCAACTGCCCCAATAACTTTGCAGAACTCTTCCCTGATCTTTTTTATGTGAAGTCAGTGAGAGAAAGCTGCTAAAGTAATGTCATTTCTTAAGCAGAAGGATTGTCTTTCTTACAGTCTACAGGGAAAATACTTCTTCCTTTTCTTCCATTTAGTTTCCCTGTATCCAGCTGAGAAGCATAAGCTAAGTACTAAGGAAAGGACTTATCCTTTAAGAAGAATCTTGGATGATGCTTTAAACAATGTAAAGCTTTGTTTTTATTTGATAAAACTTCATAAAACCCCCACATTCTTTGAAGTTTTGAAGTAGTTGCCAGGAGTTTCTGTCCCACGAGAAGGTAAGGTGGCAGCCACATGACATATGTGCAAGATTTTATACATTCTACAAGAGGTTAGAGAGTCTGTCTCACTTTCAGAGAGATGTCACTGTATTTATAAGATGGTCTGTACCAGGGGAGAATCAAACTGAAACTTGCAGCCTGTACATTCTGTAACAGTTTGCTTTAATTAAAATTAGACATGTTCCTAAGCAGAACTCCAGACCAAAACATACTCTTCAAACTTTGAGGAAAACAGATAATGCAGTAGTACCTTTATTTATTTTTTTTTTTTATTTTGGTCTAGCTTCCTTAAAAAAAAAAGAATTGATTGCACAAAAACTTGGTGCTGACAGCTGGGGAGCTGTAGACTCCAAGTTCCTTGAAAACTAAGTACATGGACCATACTATTTCATTTTCTATGTATCTATTCCCCATGATTTATGATTGCCACAGACCAAGTTCTGAAAACTCAGGCCAAAATGCTGAAATGAAGAGCAGAGGAAGTAAACAACATTGACATTTCAGAGCAAAACCCTTTCAAGCTCAGTTATCCCTGTTTTTAAGGAAGCTACTGATGTAAGGGAAACTTTTGGAATGAAAGGACAAATAAAAAAGTACCTTTTAGGAGTAGCATGAAGCTGTTGATTCTTTCAAGAAATATATTCGATATCTTATCTCTGCTCTTGCTTGGTTCAGCAGAGATCTGAAAAGTTATTAACCGGAGAAAGAGAACAAAAAAAGCCATAAAAAAACCACCCCAAAAGCCACACCCCAAAGCTAAATAAACAAATCTCTAACCAAAAGCAAACTTTCGCAGATTTCACAGGACATCACAGTTGACAACTTTCATCTGAATGTGGTTGGTTCCTTCTCTGCATATCTTTGGTTAGCAGTGTTTCAAATCTGAGAAAAAATGTCTTCTCGTTCATGTACTGTGAAATAGATGAAAGTATCTCAACGAGGAGGCAGGGCTCATTCTGTCATCTAGCCTCACCTGTTATACTGTTTAGGTTTCTACATACTTTGGAGTTCTAATTATTTAGCCAGACCATAGACCATATCCTTTAAATACGTAGCAATATGCATTTAACAAGTTCCTTCACAACTTAACAGTCAAGTGCCACTACCTATTTAACAAGGAAGTTAATGGAGATGTTGCACACAGCGCAATCCCCTTGTAAATTCAATTAATCCATCACAACTGGCTCAGACTTGCTGCCCTTCAAATACTTGCACAGAGATTTAGAAAAGGTAGTATATTTAGTGAGGTGATGAAAGGGAAGAAGAGGTGACTAGTCTCTTGCTTTGGCTAGTCTTTGTGAAATGGTCATTGTACTTGACAATTTTATGCATCGCATTGTATAGGATACACTGTCAGCCTGAGCATCTGAGTATCTCATTCATGCACATGCAGTTTGCACCCGTGCCAGCTGTAGTTAATTAAAGTGGTACTGTGTGGATGGATATATGTACAAAGCCTTGAGATATTAAATATAAGTTCAGAGTTTGCTAATTATTACTAATAGATTAGGATTGCTTTGGTTGATCTGATTTTGTAGGGTATTGTAGTATCTCTTATTTTTAAGGCAGTCTGTAAGATAGAGACTCTCTACCCCACACATAACATAGTCTGTCTTGTTGGTTAGTCCTAAACAAGGGTTGAAAAGAGAAAAGTCTTGCTAGCACAGAGAATCAGCACTTTTTAATTACCCTATTTTGTGGTACAAGGTGGGCCAGTGAGGTTACCTAGAGCAGGAAGTCAGTACTTTTTGAGTGAGTACCAGCAAATTTTTTCATTTGCTTCAGACTTCTATTCCCTTTCAAATGGGTCAAGTTACCTTTCTTTGGATCTTTAGCTTTGTCCATTAGTACATCCCCAAAGAGTATTTTGTCAAACAAAGCAAAACATCTTGAAGACAGTTCTAAGTTTTTAGAGAGTTATAGCCCATACTTTGTTTATGTATAGTGATTATTTACTGAGTTAGCACTCCCAAAAGGCAGATCTGGATACCAGAAAAATGCATTAGATAATTGCTACTTGGTTTGCTCTCCTGGTATTTTGTGGTATTTTATGCTGTCTTAATGGCATCACCTGAGATTCTTTTAGCACAAAAAGATTTCAAACTGTGGTCAGTGATAAATTTTCAAGAAGTGCTTTTCAAATTCCCATAGTAAGAAGCTCTCTTGAAAATGTTCTTATGTCCAGGTTGTTGTTCTGGATAACATACTAACGAATGACTATACAAATCTTACAGCCATAAGAAAGACTGGGGAAAGAGATTGTGATTATTGTAAACCTAAGTCCTACAATGAACAAATGTTTCCATTTAATCTTTCTGACTTACTATATTTTGAATATTAGAAAATAGTTTGCCATGTGATGCTTAGAAGTATTTTCTTAGGTTATGTTCTCAGTGAGAGGCTTGCTAAGAATCACTTCTCTCTCCAAATATCACTCTCTTCAAGAACCCCGAGAAGGACTCCTGGATTTAGAACATGTTGACGAGAATAAAACCATACTGAAAAGCTCAAAGGTCCAATAACACCTAACTCACTTCCACTATAAGCAGATAAATATCAACTATGACAATGTCAAGGGTTTCAATTTCAAGAAATAAAATACTGTATAATTTTCATGTGTCCATGACAGAGCATGCTGTCAGCACCTGAGGGAATCAAGAAAGCTTCAGGTATTTTGAGATCTGATGGCCAAGGAAGGCTAGCTCATCTTCTTAGATGGTTTTAGTAAGAACAATGCTGGAATAGTACAATAGATTATTTAGACACCAAACTGATGCTATCAATGATTTTTCATTACTCTATGCTCTACATGCCTCTTTGGAACCAATGCTGACCACACAGCTTAGTATAATTCGGAGGCTGAGCTCTATTTCCATTTGATATTTTCCCTGCTGTGTCAATGACAATATTCACTTACAATAGGAGGAGATAATAATACAAAATCTATATTATCCTCAAAACCATCTTTTGCTGTCTGAATCCATTGTACTCTTTGGGAGCTAGTTAGCTAATTATTAAAACAATATCTAAAAATAATCAACTTCCAGAAAAATTGGCAGGCCAAATTCAGTTCCCATTCATCTCAAGACAGCACTAGTGCATTGTAGTATATTAGGGAGGATTATAGAAAACAGCGTCAAATTATTGCTTTTCAGTAGTGGATAATTCATGTGTGGATTGTAGGAAACAGCCTAATGGCTTTACAGACAGCCACTACACTCTTTACCCCCTCTTTATCTTGTTCTTTACTTGCCAGATTCAAGCACAGCATGTGCTATAGGAGGACCTGGGTATCCTTGCAAGACCTCTTTCATCTCTCATTGCAGATAGGATCTGGCAAAGAAGGAGTACCACATTATTTTAACACAAAGACAACTGTCACATTATTTCCCCAGTGGCCAATCACCCTGCAGGGGACAACTTCATCTATATTGTACCTGCTTAACATACTTCATTAACTCTGTCAATTACCAGCTACCTCAGCACCTTTTCTGTTGGCATTACACAATTTATTCTTTCCATGTCCCAAATAGTACCACAGCTCCTACTGCTTCATAATCCAAGTAAGGAGATATTAATCTTAGAAATGTGTATTAGAACAATTAAAATAGATTTTCAAGATGGTTTATGGCTTGTTTTTTCATGGTGTTCAGCACCTACTACTATTTTTGAATTTTAAATATAAGGGAGAATTCTCTCTAAAAAGCTGACATATGTCTTTTAGAGGGGACTATATTTTTCTTTGACGGAGACTTTCCATAGAAGTTCTCACTGCCAAGTATAACATCAAACTTTTCTAGTTTAACATACTCTTTCAAGATGAACTCTAAAAGTAAATAAACAGAGACTTGACTTTAGTCACCTCACTGAGGCTTGCTAGGCTAGGAGCTAAGGAATGTATTTACCCTGGGCTCTTTCTGCAGGCATTGGAGACAGACTTGCCCTTCTCAATAGAGATTCAGCCTACCTAAGCCAAACTATACCCACTGACTTGCATGAGACTCTGCTCCTCACCACAGAGCCTTAGTTAAGTGGCTTTTCATTAAATGTGTCACTTAGAATATCCTTGTGAGAAGCAGGACTTTTGGTTTTATGGAGACAGTTCAAGAGGCTGGCATTTCAGGTGGCTGCAATGGCCAGCAGAAAGGTGGGTTTGGATGAGCGGCTAAAATTCGGGAGTGGGAGTAAGGTGACGTTGAGATTGGGTCTCCAAACACAGGAACAGATACGGAACAGGAGGAAAGGGGCTTGAGAGTTCCAGGGCAGCAAAGCTGCGGGAGGCTTCATGGACAGAAGGCGTAAAACTAGAAAGAGCATTTGTTTGAAGTAGCACTTACCAGTGTATGTAATTGTCTACTTGAATATTAAGTTCTGCTTATGCTAATCAGCCTCAGTGTATGTGCCCAAAGCACCAGAGAAAGGAGCTTGCAAGGCAGTGTTAGGTACAAAAGGGTGCCGCTCAGAACTGTGCGCAATTCCACAATTCCCACCACTGCTGTGGGGCAAGAACAGAATTACAGGACTGCTCCCTGCTTCCCGCCCTCACCCTCTTCTCTTTCTCTTTTTTCTTCTTTTCCTCTACCTGGAATATGACAGGTTTCTTCAAAGGACACTTTTGAAACTAAGAAAACCTGTATTTTCACAGAAAAAAATCAAACAGTAAATGACCTCATGCCTGTTACAAAGATATCTGATTAAAGCAAATTCAACATACAGTTTAGAACAGACTAGCATCAAACATTCTGAAAGGGAACAGATGAACCAAGAAAATTGAAAGTCAATGGAAATCCTAAATACCTCCTGATTACATGGACTTTCCCCAGTCATTTTGCAAAAGGAGCAAGGGACATCTGATCGCTCAGCTCCTGCTCTAATTAGGTTGAAAGGCAAATCCTTCAGAAAAGGGAAGCATGGCTTGAGGTTACCCACTGCAGATGTGGAGTCTGTTGTGAAGTTGAAGGTTTCTGCATGCTTCAGCTTTCCAAATTAATATTTTTTCCAACTGAATATTTTTGCCGCTTCTCCTTTTCTCTTTGTGTTTTCTTTTTTTTCTACCTGAATCAGTATGCTTCTTCCAGATGTAGCTGCTGCATACTTCTGCAGGTATTGATCAGGACAATCTCTCTGATCGGTTGGAGAGAAAATGACATTACCTGTCATCTTTTCCCATGCTACAGAATTGTAAAATGCGAGGTTTCAGTACATCAATTAGCTTCAAAATACTGTAACTGCATATTAAGAAACAGCAGATACCTATTGCCATATGCTACATTTGTACCTTCACTACCCTTCAAGACACCTCTGGGGGCATTACAGCATTCCAAGTACAGTGGGAATGTGTGTATAGCCTAAGTATGTAAGGAAGAAGGGTCTCCATAGTGAGGACTGTGTCTGCAACAAACAAACATTTTTTTTTAACACTTTCTTACTTTTTTTTAACTTACTTTCTTACTGCTGTCTGGGCTAAGATTCCTTTTAATATTGGTAGGAAAACCAGTCAAAGAGAATTCTCTAAATGCAGTAAAAATAAAACCTTGTTATTCTCTGATGTGCCCATAACTTGAATTTTTGAATTAATGCAGGAAGGGTTTAGGGAGTTGCAATATGCCAAACTACTTCCACTTCTGTAAAAGCTGTTTGTTCACAGGCAGGTGTAGTACCTTTTTTTTTCCCCTTTCTTTTTTTTCTCCCCTTAAATAAAAATGAACACTGTGCAAACACCAGCTGACTCCTTTTTAATCTGTCAGCACATTCTTTACATCTGTGCATAAACATTATTATCACAAACTCAGAGTGTTACTGCAAAATTATCAGAGTCCTCAGAATACACTCTCTACAGTCTCCATTGGAATACAACTTTAATGCGTTAATGTGAGAACAAGCAAGCTCTAGGAGGAGAAAAAGAAAGGCTTTTCATTTTCACAGAAGGTTAGCCAGGGTTTCCTTCACTATCATGTGTATGCACAGGGTAAATATTTTGTACTTAGTACAGTATTGTCTTCTGACATATAGTTGGCCTCAATAATGTCTCCTATTGTGTTCACTTAAAATATTAACCACTGATGAAAAGACACGGTCTGAGAGAGAATGATACAGGACATGGTATGTTTTCAGAGATTTTTAAAGATTACCATTTAGAATGGAACCTCTAGCTAGGTATTAGTGTGTCCGTATGTAGGAAAAAACCACAGTCATATTTTTCATGTTTATAGGGATGACCTTTTATGTTATAGTACAATGCTTTGAAGCACAGTTATTTTAATTGCTTTATATGCCTATTGAGACCATTCTGCATGTCACTTCATTATATATAGCACCGAGTCACATATGTTTGGTCAATGAATCTTTTGCTGCCTTGATATTTATGTTAAACTCTGAAGCAGGAGTTGTGGAAACAGTGTACTCTGGGTTTTGCTGTTGGTATTTTTTTGTTGTTTAGGTTTTTTACTGTCACTCTAGCTATATACCTAATGAGGTGACAGGAAGAATTAAAAATGACAGATTGTTTTGGCTGCAGTGGGGCTGTCTGAGCTATATTTTCCTGTAATACAGCTCAATAAAGCCAGCTTGTAGAAAACCCTCTGCATGTGATTCATTGCTGCAGCAAGGGTCCGGACGGAGGTTTAAGGAAGAGCGGTGTTTGAGCTGGGCTGCGTGGATGGGGACTTGGCACCCCGTGGCACTGGCAACTCTGGGGGTGCACAGGGCTGGTCCAGCCACCAAGTGCTGCTCCCAAAAACATCTAATTAGAAGTTGTGACGCTTGGCTATAGCACCCTTATTTCGCTGCAAACACTTTGTAGCACCGCAGCTTTCAGCCCGTAATGCCTCTGAAGTGTGGTGGCACCTTCTCCAGACAGACCCTCGGAGCTGGGAAGCGCTGGGAACGCAGTGGTGTAAAACAGCTGTTGCAGGGATTCGAGGCAGCATCTGTGTCCGTGGCAATAAATGTCTCAGCATCCACGTGCCATTTTGCTGCTGTGTTCCTTTGCCATTGTGCTGTGCTGTTATGTGGTGGAAGCATAAAAGGTGTCAGAAGAGATTCCTCAGGACAGAATGGTTAACTACAGGTGTTAGACTGATAGCTGGTGTAATTAAGAAAAAAGATCTGTCATTTCACAGACTGTGCAGAATAAATTCCAGATATCCGTGCATAATCTTTCAAAGTGCCTTTATCTCCAGAGCCAGAAAAGGTGACCACAGAATACCCTGAACCCAATTATGTACTTTCTGATTATCATATTTTTATTTCTCAAGACACAGGGCTAATAAGAAAGATCAAAAAATGTTTGAACCACAGTAATTTCAAATGTCAAGAACTAGTTATTCTTACAACAAGCTCCCAGGTCTTGGCAATGTAAGCTGTTCTCTGTGTGGTTTTATTCCTCTTGGGGAGTGGAAACAAGGGACTAGGAGATTTAAAGTGACTTTGTACTGTGGAATCAGCACATGCTTTTGAGACCTGGATTTGACACTGGTTTTGAGGTGGTTTGTTTCTTCTTATTTTATTGTATTTTATTTTGTTTTATATTATTTTATTTTATTTTATTTTTGGAGTGGGGGATGGTGGAGTGATGTTGGTTTGATTGGGTTTGTTTTTTTTTTTTCTTTTAATTTTTTTTTCTTTGGTTTTTGTTTAATATCATTTCCCAGAGAGAAAACTGCAGAGGAATTTCAGCCTATCACCATCAGGGACTTTCTGTTCAGTTCTTTGGATCAGAATAACTCCATCAGGTTAAGAGTCTGCAGGAAAGATGAATCCGAAATACAAATTCCACATCAGAAATTTACTTTAGGAGGAAAAGGAATGTTGCCAATAAAATGAGCGATAAAAAGGGGAGGGCAAAGAGATGGATTCCTCTGCAGTAGGAAATAAAACAAATTTCTGCTTTCCAAATGATTATTTGAAAAAGGATTCAGAGGGTACCTCACTTTATTCCCCTTACAGTTCCTCATGTTCAAGGAGCACTTGCACATATGGATGTTAAGGAAATCCATGTGCTTTCCTACAGATGATGTTCTGCACGTATAATTTCCTACAAGGGAGAAAACAGCTTGAGCCTGTAGGTCTCTGGTTTTTTGGCTAGAAGAAATAAAGGTAGCTGTTGTGGCCTGCTTTCTTGAGATGCTGAGCAGCCATAAATTCATGTGAAGTCAGGGGAGCCATACATACCAATCCTGTTTCCAGAGATGGAGCTAGTTCTTTGTTCTCCAAGTGGCTCACCAAGAGAAGCACCACAGAGGTGCCAAGTGTTCCACCCTCACAACCAGGGGTAAACTGCTGCCCCGTCAGACACAGGAACAGGATAATTAAAAGTAACAACTCTATAATGAGTAGGGCAGCTTTGCTCCAATCAGGACATGGGTGAAAAAGAGTAAGTGAGAAGTTTAATTTAAAGCTCATCCCAAGGCTGGCAATGGAATTCACTAGTTATTTGGCTCTCAGACAAACTAGACAATTTTAAAAGTAAAAACGAAGATGGAAAAATACTGCAAGTAATCATGCAATGTAGAATTCTGAGGGTAGCTTCAAGAGAACAAAACAAAACTGTTTTCACTGAGATCAATCATGTTAGTTCTGTCCTTTTTTATTTTTTTTTGTCCTAATTATCAGTGCCAAGCAGGAATCACAGATTAGACACTATTGAAGCTATTTTTAAGTTTAGCTTATTGAAACCTGTTCTTTTAATGAATCTGCTCAGAACAAACTTAGCTCTTAGATTCTCTGCTATATTGCTCACAGTATCCTGAAAGGAAAGGAGCAGATGTGGATAATTCCTCTCGGGACCAAGATCATTGGAAGGAGTTCAGAGACTCACATGCACACATTAAATTAGTCAGGAATTTGAAGGTGGGGTGGAGTGGATCTATTTCTTGATTATGCAAAAAATTTGCTGCTCAGAATTTTTCCCCAAAACTCTTTGAATTTGGGAGTCCTTTTCTCATTGTGAGGGGATGACAGGCTAAAGACTCCTTTTGCTCTAAAGTGGGTATGGTTTTAGGAAATTATATGCCTGGGCATTTAGATTAAAGTTCATCCAGAAAATGCTGTATCACAGTGAGGAGGGATTTTGGACCATGCCTCCTGGCAAGGTGGCAACCCAGGTAAAATTTCTCATGACAGCTGGCCATGGTCTGTCTGTCAGGCAGTTTGTGTGGGAGGGAGAAGTAGAAGGATCAGGAAAAGAGGAGCATATTCTTTGAAGGTTATTTGTTTTAATCTCAATTTAACCTACTCTAGATTTACTAAGAAGGGCTTGGGAAAGAAAAGGTATTAGAAAAGGAGAAGAGAAAGACAGGCAGAGAGAAAAATGTGCTGAGACATACTGGGAAACAGTGGAAAATATGAAGATGACAACTACACCTGATCCAAAATATAAAGCAAGCATAGCAAGTTGCAAAGTGATACACAATAGGATACAAGAAAGGCAGATAGAAAAAAATCTGAATTACCAGACATGTTACATGCTTCTATGCCATTCTATGTGTGTAAATGTATTTAATCTCTTCGCATCCGTAAGATGCCCACATATTGCAAAAATACACTTTTAAGAAGCTATGGTACACTGAATGCTAACCTTCATTTGTGGTTGTGCTCTGAGAATAATTATTTGTCTCTGTTAGTTGTTATGATAGACAAATAAAAGTGGATCTGTGGAGTGAGCCACTGTGGATTAAAGACCCATTGATGACATTATACACATTTCAGTCAGATCTGCCTGGAAAAGTTGTAGTCCAGCCCTGCGGGCTGAATGGCCATTCCAAGTTGGAGTGCACAGTGTGTTCTTTCAGGGTGTACCTCCCTCTTTAGCTTCTTATGAATCAAGCTGGTTTGACTGATCAGGTCCACTGTATGCTGTAAATCAGTGAGGTGCAGTAAGTGGGAATGGCAAGATTCACATGCCAATACAGACTTTCTACAAGAAGTTAAATAAACATCTGTATCCTTTCCAGGGTACAGCTTGTATAGCTGTCAGTAAACCCCAAATTCTATGGTTTTGTACAAAGCTACTTCATGTCACATCATGACACTTATTCAAGATCTACATTATGCTTGTGTAGCATAGGTTCCAAAAGGTTTGTGTATTATTAATGAGATAGTGGAAATGCTCTAGAATCAGCTTTCATCTAAATAAAGGTGATGATGTTTATCTGTACCCCTTGTATTGAGTGCACAGTGCTTCCTGCTGGTATCTATGTTATTCATTTGCTGACTAATCTCTTTACCTGATCAGTATTGATTGTAACTCTCAATCTATAACCCTTAGACACAGTGATATTGTGGTTAATAAAAACACAGATGCAGAATAATTAACAAGGTCTCATACTGGTATTTCCTTTCTGGCAAATAGTTTAAGCAAAACTTATATTTGACAACTAGAAACAGTATTTTTAGAGAAAAGTGTAAATGGAAGATGAATATACAATCCTTAGTTCCTTATATAGATTACCTAAGAAGAAATAGTAAGCTACCTTGCGGAAATCAACAGCTTCTTCAATTGGATTGCTTCTGTCACTGCATGGACACAGTCTTGTTTGATGTCCTCCTACCATTTGTCTTGCATGAAGTCTTTTATCTGAATCCAAAGCAATGCAGTCATCACTGCTGCAATTCAATAATGGCTCCACAGGAGCTGTCATCCCCAGTTTGCTATTCATCTTATAAAGCCTTTAAGTTTTCAAAGTACCCAGTAAAGTTGGTATTTCAATGCTGTGGACAGATCACTTAAAGTTCTTTTGTATTTTCAAAACGGGTTTAAATTGAGGATGGGCAGATATTGAAATGCCCAACTTATTGTATCTAGGTGCCAAAGGAGACGATGGAAATGTCAAAAGGTAATTGGATAATCACACCCACCTCCCCGCTGAAAACGTGTGGCTTTGTGAGCTTGAATGACACTTTGACTCAATACTGGCATTGCTTGTGGGGAATGAGCCCCTTGGAACAAAGGGGGAAAAAGACAGAGATGGAAAAAAAATTTGAATTAGCCACTAGCAGCCCCAGAAAGTGAAAAATTATTATGTGATCACAACATGAAGTATAAGGCAAGAGAGAATTTATATAATTTCTACTCAAGTATAAGATGCCCTTTATTCCATTTGATATAGTCTTAGAAAGCAGGGGTCATTTTGGACTTGAAAGTTAGTGTCTATCCTGAAGGAATACACATTTATCATTATTCAAGATCCTGGAAGTAGGCAGTTGGATTTAGAGCACTCTTCTGAGGTTTAGGTGGGAGTTTGGGGGGTTGTTTTTGGTTGGGATTTTCTTGCAGATGCCATTTTACCTGGGCCAGTCTGAACATGTATTTTAGCTGTTAGCCTTTTTCTTGTTTGCTTGTTTGTTTGTTTGTTTGTTTGTTTGTTTTCAGTAAAAGCATAACCATCTTTGGGCACTAATCTGAAATAATTTAGTACAGAAAAAGAGATTAAGTGTATTTTTTGAGAGTGAGAGTTTGCTTGAGTAAGAAAGCAGTATTCTTACCTGAGCTCAAGTTTAGCCAGGATGCTAAATTTATATATAGTCTTTTCTTACCAGAAGTACCATGTTTTGCTTAGTTTACTATACAGGGATTGGAGTTTTACCTGAAGAAAATAGTCTCTGTGGGAATAACTCACATTGAAAGTATTGAAGGAAAAAAGCTTCCACTGTCAGAACCAATGCTACTTCCATAAGCACCAAATCCATCTGTATTGAAAAGCAAAGAAAAATATTTCGCTTAAGATTTCCGAAATCCAACCCTATGAATTTATGAGATTGCCTTCATTCAGGGCTGTTTGGCACAACTACAGTATGTTGTCCCCCGTTGCCCTTCTGGGGAAAAGTAACATAAATTGCTTACTGTATGGTTTCCCTGAGTACTGCTACGTTCAGTGGTCTGCAGGGGTATGGGAACACAGCCATACACAAGAGTTTGCCTTGTCTCTACCCTCTGGGACGGGAGAGGTGCAGATGAATGATTTGGAGGCAGTGTCTGAGCTACTGACCAGTTCTGCCCTTGACAGTCCTAGTGCTGCCACAGAAATCTGCAGGCTTGTACCAGCATCCTGTATTGATCTACAGAGGTCCTGGGAGACTCTGTAGAAGCAGCTCAGAGTGGGGAGAATTTCTTAACATAATCGAAATACAGCCTTCCTCTGCCTCTGTATTTTGCTGTCTCCCTTCCCTGAGCTAAACTGTACCAATTTCCCTGCCCAGAGCTCATTGCAGCAGCAGAACCATGACTCACCTGGTAGTTTCTGAGACAGCCAGGCATTCCCCTCTAAATCTCTTCATCCCCTTCAGCCTATTTTTAAATGCTTGGCTGCTATTCTTAAGTGCTGGTATTGAACAAAATGTAAATATAGTGCAACCTCTGGTTTTAACCTTGGCCTCGATCCACTTTCATTCTAGTTAAATGTAATAAACAACAAAGGTAACATGAAGATGTATATCCTTTTTTAAAAAAATATGTTTATAATTCTTTAAAATACATGAGTCAGCTAAGCATTTAAAAGTAAAATATAGATATAAAATTATTCAGATGGGGTGATATAATATAGAATTTAAATTGGGCATATTTTAGCAGCACTGGGAAACCTTACCCCAGAGCTAATAATGTAATAGATCTATCTCACCAACATCTTGGAACTTGCAACAGAGTTTTATCCACAAAGGAGAGTTCTCTGGCCTACTTTATTAAATACCTTAGAGGACTTCGCCTGTAAGATTACATATGAACAATACAATTTATTAAAATCCCTGTTCTTATTTTTCCTGTTGAAATTTTAGCCATTTTCAAAAAAAAAAGTATAAACAAATCCAGCAGGCTAAATAAACATAATTCAACAAATGTTTCATCAAACAAGTATACAGGGAAAACATCCTACAGTTTCTTTTCTGCCATCACTTGTAAATTCATATTGTGTCTGTCTCTTTTGCTGTGTTGCATCGGGCAAGTTGTGTTCCTGATCAGGAGTATTTTTTCAAATCTGAAGCAGAACTGAGGATATAACTGAAAAGTTACCCATTAAAGACAGTCCTAATAAATAAAAATTACTCAAATTGAAACACTTTTGCTATTTCTTATAAATGGAAAACATTCAACTTTGTTTAACAAATCTTAATGTGACAAATGCAATTACAAGGCATTGCAAAAGGATACAGACAAAGGTTGAAGATACATCATCTTGATAATTCATTTGGGATGGACAAGGATATTTTGGTGACTTATTTAGAAATGGTTTACATTAACACACTACTGTTGGAGGTGGAAGTATTTAAATCTATTCACTAAATAGGATTTTACATGAAGTAAAAAGAAGAGAACTCAATATAGTGATGCTAATTCATATGTATATCTGAGGATTCTGCTTAGATTCAGTTATACATTCCAGCATTTACCTTGGAGTTTTTATGTAATTCTGTTTGATCTGAGAATTTAGGTTCATTCCACTTAGTGGAAGATGCTAGATGTTTAACAATAATAATTACTATTTTAAAATTAGGCCATTTATGTAAGTAGTAGGTTGCAGAGCTGTCAACTAATGCTAGGCAGCCATTTTTGCAAAACAGTATAAAGAATATCCCCAAATCACTTTATTTCCTTTCTCTGGTTCTGCCTACCTGCCGAGATCATAAAAAGCAAATTGACACGTGAAAAATGTAGGAATCTAGTCCTGGAGAACGAAAGAAGGAAATTCATACAACTCATTAGGCAATGCCAAAATCCAAATGCAGACAACTTAACTGTCACAACAAAAATATCTAATTAACCTGTAAGTCATTCCCTGTATATGTATATATGTGCTAATGTGATAAAGGACTCTACCATGAAAAAGAAATGAAACAGATGAAATTTCATGAGCCTATTGTCATAGGCAATCCCATTTAGAAAGAGAGAGGAAGGTATTTGACCTGACATTAACAACATTCATTTACCAGTAGCTGATGGGGAAAAAAAACCCAACGTAAAACAATCTATGAACTCAAGACATGAAGAAATGATTGAAGGTAAGGTTTGTATTTGTGTGCATGTGTGGGGGCAGTTTGTTCAGGGAGAGGGAGTTAATTATGAAGGAAGACACACAGTCAAAAAGTGAGTGTGGCTTAGAAGGCCACATAAATGTCTATATGAAAGAAAGTCACAAAAGAATAGTTAACTTGGAAATAATGAAAAAATGCTGGAATTCCTTGTACATCTTAGAATCATACAGTCATAGAATCATTTAGGTTGGGGATGAACTCTGAAATCATCGAGTCCTACTGTTAACTCAGCACTGCAAAGTCCACCACTACTAGCCTGTGTCCCTGAGCTCCATACTTGCACATCTTTTAAATATCTCTAGGGACAGTAATGCCACAGCTTCCCTAGGCAGCCTGTTCCAATGCTTGATAACCCTTTCAGTGATGAAAATTTTCATAATATCTGATTTAAACCTCCCCCAGTGCAACTTGAGACCATTTCACCTTGTCTTATTGCTTGTTACCTGGGAGAAGAGACCCCCACCTCACTATGTCTTTTTAGGCAGCTGTAGAGAGTGATAAAGTCACCCATGAGCCTCCTTTTCTCCAGGCTAAACAACCCCAGCTCTGTCAACTGCTCCTCAAAATACTTATGCTCCAGATCCTTCATCAGTTTCATTGCCCTTTTTTGGACATACTTTATTAGATAATCATTAGATGATAAATATAATTTTATAGAATGGAGGATTACAAAACCTTATGGATAAATAACATAAAATGAGAAACTATTGGGGAGGTAGGGAATTAAAGACGAAATATAAGGTCTTTTTACTCTGAGTGGGAAACTCTTTCTAATATGGCCAGGGAGAGACAGACTAAAAGAAAAGGTCATCAGGGACAGACTGGGGTGTACATAGGTTTGTTAGAGGTGTTTAACTAAAACCTTGAGGAGGGCTGTTGATGTGACATCTCCCATGACCAAGGGCTGCTGGGATGTGCTCACAGGAGGAACCTGCCCTCTGATGTGGAAGGAACTGCCAAGGAAATGTCATGGACAACTGCTTCAGCCTAGGACAGAATGAAGGTACAGTCTGGGTGTTTTGGAAGGAAAATAGCAAAATTTTTTTCCTGAGGTACCTCAGAATATTTCGTAACCTCAAAACAAAAGGAAGATATTTCTAAAATAGAAAGTAATTTGGACACCTTACATTAAGTTTGGAATAAATTTTTGTTTATGTAGTTTAACAGAGGAAAAGCTTTAGTGTTATTTGAAATGCTTAAAAGTTTGAATGATTTCTCATCAATAACTCTGCATTTTTTTCCATAGTTGCTAGTGTGGGGCTATGTTTTGGATTTGTGCTGAAAACAGTTTTGATAACAAAGGGATATTTTAGCAACTGCTGAGCAGGGCTGACACATAGCCAAGGCTATTTCTGCTTCCCACTGCGCCCCACCAGTGAGAAGGCTGGGGATACACAAGAAGTTGTGAGGGGACAAAGCAGGGACAGCTGACCCCAACCGTCCCAAGGGATATTCCATACCCTGTGGCATCATGCTCAGCATATAAAGCTGGAGGAAGAAGCAAGAAGGGTGGAAAATTCGGAGGGGTGGCATTTTTCTTCCCAAGCCACCACCATATTGATGTCTTAGATTTTAACTTTTTTCAAATTTAATTTTTCAAATCCTGTACTGCCTAGTGTGTAACTCTGAAGTTTCGTGTGGCCTGTTAGCTGCTGTTCTCTCATGCTAGTTAGACATAACAAGCCATTTCAGGTTTGCTCTCCAAGGACACCTAGATTGTCCCAGGCCCCAAAATGTGTCAACTAAGGCCTCCGAAGAGGAGGGCAAACTTGGGGTAGTTACATCATTAACTGGGGTTGTAATTGGAGAATTGATCCTGATATGCAAATGGACCAAACTTATAAAAGTGTGAAGAACTTGTGACCCAGGGTCCATCTTGGGTGTAGCCTTTGACTCCCCAGGGTGTACCTTTGAAGGCCCTTCAAATAAATACCTACCTTTATTCCCTTATTCTTGTCTAGCCTCTGTTTTTATGTGGCCACCCCAGGCATCAATATGAGGTGGAGCCCTGCTCTCCTGCATGAGATGGCTGAACATCTGCTTGTCCATAGGGAGTGGTAAGTGAATTCCTTGTTTTGCTGTGCTTGGTGTGTGGCTTTTGCTTTACCTGTTAAATTGTCTTTACCTCATCCTGTGAGTTTTCTTGCTGGTGCTCTTTCAATTCTCTCCCGCTTCCCACTGAGGGGAGTGAGTGAGAGGCTGTGTGGGGCTAAGTTGCTGGCTGGGATTAAACCCTGATAACACTATGATGAAAACTATTTTTAAAATTATGTGCTTTACATTTTTTCCTATTGAGTAGACAGGATTAGCAGGGGGGGAAATGACAAAGATCTAAAACAGTCTATATGAAAACCAACCCAAAGCAAACGGCAACAAAACCTTCCACTCTGCAGCTAGGCTGCAGTATTTTTATCTTTGGTAAAACTGGAATATAAAGCAAATATCCAAAATGATAGTTTTGGTTTGGGTGTTTTTTGGTGACCTTCACACATGAAAAGGTTTGAAATGGGTCCAGTGTTTCATCACAAGCTACTTTGCACCAGAGTAATCCATCCCTGTTCAGGTCCAGCACTGATCTCTAGGGCTGTTCCCCTACTAATCAGTTTTGTGACCTTGTTGGGAGTCTGTCAAAGAAACAAAACCCCCAGCTGAGAGGGTGCAAAGCTGATGCAGGAGGCAATGAACTGTGGTAATAGCTGAGGCCAGACAGAGCATCCCATATGTCTGCTTCTTTGGAGTAATGGAAAATACTCACCCCAATAGTAGGAAAAGGATGAGTAACAATAACCCCCCCACCAATACTGTATTTGCAGATCTTGGGTTAGATGACTAAGTATGTTTCTTCCATATATTTGCAATTTTGAAGGTTAATGACTTCCTTGCCTTTATTTGATTGATAAGAGTTATACAATTCAAAACTGGAGCAAGAGAGTGTTTTAAAGTTATACCCCAGTGTAATGAAACGGGACAGTTTCATAGCCTGCAGTTTAACATGAAAGCTTGTACACACACTCATACACATACAAAATCAATGCACATGCAGACACAGTTTGTAATTATGATTTACTCTGTCTTTCTTTTTTCTGCACATTGCCCAAACCAAGGACATCCTTGCCTCTTTCAGAAATGAAACTCAGGTTTCATATTCTCATAGGTTCCAAAGCTGGAATGCACACGTTGCTTCTGGCAATACCTCTGTGCACAGGCCCCACTGAAATAACTGTGACTCCTGAGGTCAACAGCACCATCAGGCCCTGGGGTGACCCATTCGGTCTCTCCCATCTCTGGATGTTTTTCTGTATCACTGGCAGTAGAACACAACCGTCCCTCTTGCTCTCAATGCCATGTGCAAAAAGTCAGATACACTAAATATTTTGGGCCTTGGAGCAGGAGCATCCTGTCTCTGGACTGCAGCCAGGAAGAGTATCTCTTAAGAGGGACATAGGACAAAGTAGCCCCTTTACAAAGTACATTCCTCGACTATATTGTTTTTGCCACCTGACTTTTTGTTCCTGGACCATTTTCCTCTGCAACATATAGTTGCTTGACAGGGGGTCGATATGGAAAGCAGGTCTATATAGGTTGCAGGACTTTGCTGTTGGTTTCTGAAACGACAGAAAAGCCAAGCAAAGTATTAATGATTTGTATTGTTGGCATATATGGTATTCATCTCATTGTCTGACACATTTCCGCAGAGGTTGGAAAACAGACATAAAATAAAATCAGCTTGGTTGTTCTCATTAATCTGATGTTACACCTTCAGATACTGATAAACCATGAGAGTGCAAAAACGCCTTGTTTGTGAAAAAGCACTCGGTACATAAAAATTAGGTATAATCCAGAGTTTTTGTGATGTACAATGCTGCAGAAGCAGAAAAACCACAAAAGTTACTGTTTTTCTGGCAAATGCCATAGAGGAATGATTTCAGATCACTTCCTTGTGCCCTAAAACACCCATGACATCACTGGTGACACTCGCAGTTTCCCACTGCTCTTGTCCAAGGCTTCCATTGCTTTTACAGCTGCACATATCCAGGCTGATGCTCCGGCTTTATCATTGCTTACAATGCACATGCATTCCTTCTCAGCCCCAGCTGTAATATTTACACAACAGATTGGATTAGAATATTTGCAGGGAGCCTGTCATGAATATCTCTTCAGATAATTTTTGTGGAAAAACTTTTGTTTGCTGATTAGCTAGATAACAGCCTTCAGTTTAGTATTTTGGGGTGAGGTTATTCAGAGACTGAAAAGGTGGTGGAGAATTCATACACCTACATGAGATGCCTACATAGTGGAATATTCCCTCTGCACTCTGAAGTGCTAAAGCAGAAGCCAGCTCCAGGGCAGGAGCTGTGTAACTGTGCTGGCACAGTACTGAGCTCGAGACAAAAGGTCCTGCTAAAGATGTTGTAAGGTAATGAATGCAGACCTTATCCTTTTAGATTTAAAACATAACTTTTTAAATAATACAAGCCAAAGAAGAAAGTGAAAATGATAGACTTGCCCTTCAGTCGTGTTGTAAATTTTATACATGACTGAACTTGGAGCGCTACTTGCAATTCCTTCTATTTCTTGGCAGTTGTTTCTTGACTCTTAAAGGTCTGCTCCTAGTGTCAGGTCTCAGATTTAATTGTTTGTAATTATAATTAGGATATAAGACCCTCATCTTCCTGTGTGTTCAAGAAGCCAGGAACACCTCTGATCACAGAAAACTCCTACAAAAAGATAATTATGTTTTAAGGAAATGGATAAAGGAAAAAGCCTACTCCCAGGATGAAACCTTGTGCAGTCTTGAGTAAATGATAAATTGGGGGTTAATACCAGGGGAAATAATGTCAGATTTTAACAAGACTGGTGAAGCACAAGGAATTTAATACAGGAAGGCTACAAGTTAAAAAAAAAAAACCAACAAAACCTAAAATCCTGTGTTTGAGACAAGCGTCCTGATTTGTTGCCTGAAATTCACCTCTGTGCAGAGGGGCCTGTCCAAAGCCTCTACAAAGTATCTTATTTCCAGAGCTTATGTAACATCCAAGCAGTGCCCAGCCTTTGTGCATGTCTCTGGGAGAAAACTATGGAGGTTTGCAATTGCCTTTACTGGCAGCAGAACAGTGACATTTTTAAAACATTTATTACTTTTTCCCCTGCAAACTCTCTCTGTAAAATGTAGCAACTGGTTCAAATCATCTTCCTTTTTCAGTCCTCTCACAGGTTGTGCGGGAGAACCATACTGAGAATCATGTTTTCAGCACACAGAACACAGAAAATTAAAAAATACTTGGGGTGCTTTCTGGGATTTTTTTAGTCATCAGGCAGCTTTAGGTTATTTGATCAACTACACCTGGATCTTATCTTGATACAAAAACTTAAACAAATATTTTTGTCAGCAGAGAAGATGCCTCCAGTAACAAAAGGCACGTTTGATGCATGCTTCTTTTCCTCTATGTTCCAATTTTTTGTGTCAAATCCATACAGTCAGAAGATCTGGATATCCTTTCTTCAGATTTTCAGCTAGCTGCAGTATGTAAAATAATGCCATGCCAAGATTATCTGTACTGGAGATATGGTATGATGAAAGCTGGTTCTGTAAAAGATTTCTTAGGAAATGGCACTGCAAACTTTTAATAGATCTCTACAACATCCTGTGTCAAACACAGTGTGCTGAGATTTTGTCCCCCATCCCAAAATATGGCTACTGTTAACTGTCTGAGTGATAATTTCAGTTTCTTTCCTTCTCTTTCATCAGCTGAATGTCAAGATGATGTCTATATTTCATGTACATAAAGTGAATGGGGAAATTTTCTCTGTGGATACCTTTTTTGCTTTTTAATAAATTCTTTCTTTTGCCTGAAGAGAATTAGAAGCTGGCTTTTGACCTCCATTAATTTTTTTTTAATTTAATATTTCTGTGCATGCATTAAAAAATATTATTAACCATACTTTGCACTGCAGCGTTTCCATTTCCTCTTCCTCTGATGCTTTCTCATTTGCTGCAGCAGGTGCCCAGTTAAGAACAGATTAGGAAAAGCAAAGGGAATAAATAGAGGAAGTCTGGGACCATATCTCATGTCTTCCCCAAATACAAAGAGAATGTTAGCATGTCTCTGTCTACCAGGCTGCTTTAGAACTGACTGCTTCTCAAAACAAAGCTATAGTTATAAACTCAGGGTTGTTTGACAGCTTTTTAAAGGCAAATAGCACCATTCAAAATCCTGTAAATTAAAAGTGATCAGAAGTGTTCTCTGACTGTGGTATCCTGGGTAGCTATTGCATGTGCAGGTGTTCAGGTAGGCTGTACTCACTCCAATCACCTTGGTTTCTGCAGGGATGCTTCTAGTGCCAGGTAAAGTCCTTTTAAGTGGCATCCTCCAAATCCTGCTTTTAATATCACCATTCTCGTAGCAGATCTTCCCATTTACCCCCACATGAGCAATCAGCTCCAAAGGTGGAAGAGACTAAGCTTTGAGCATATCCGGAAGGCAAGCTGTATTTACCACCGCGGAATGACAGGACAAGCCACCAAACTTGGAGCCTTCCTACAGGCTTTGTAAAACAGGTAGTTCATGCAAGTCCAGTAGCCGTCTGTTCATTTGTTACAGAGGCAAATAATTTGTTTGCTTGTTTGCTTGCTAGAGAAAGGAAATAAGTGGCACCTGCCCGGCGGTGCGAGGAGGCGATGCACGCACCAGTGCTCGGGTAGGGATCCGCCAGGCAGGAACAACTGGCCCCTCTAGCGGGGCCATGGGCGCACTGCAGCCGCCGCTGCCCGGGCACACCACCGGCTCCGCGAGCGCCCAGCAGCGCGGATCGGCCGCGGGCTCTCCCCGCGGCCATAACGGGGGGACTCGCCTGCACCGTGTCACAACGTGGGGCGATCTTTTCTAAAGCGCCCTATTGTTAATCTTCAAAATGAAGGCCTTCTTTTTTGATGATGGCCAGAAAAGATAGGAGAAAAGAGCGTCAACCCTCCTACTTTTCACTCCCTTTGTGCTTCTCAAGGCACAATGTCTATTTTGCCCCGTCTCCTTGTCAATGCCTGCTCTTTTCTCTAGAGGCTGTATGAGTATTGTACAATGCCAAGTACAGCTATTGGCACTTCACAAAGAACCCGGAATAATAAGTAAAAAGAATATGCCCCTAGCCATGCAAAAAGACAATTGCTGCTTCTGGTACAATTTTCATCAATGATTTTAATCTCTCTCTCTCTTTTTTTCTTTCTTTTTTTTAAAAAATCTTTTTATTCTACATATTTTTTATGTTTTATGTTATTCTGCGTATTTTCAAGTGAAGGATGCTGGATAACAAATTTGAACCCCTTGGCAACAAGCTTGTCTTTTCTTAGCTTTCTGGGCCTCTTAGAAGCAGTCTCTGGGCTGAAAATCCCTGTTTACATTTTACCACATAGATTGTTTGGATTCAGATAGTTAATGACTGGGAAATAATTGAAAAGTATTTAATGGAATTCAGCAATAATAAAGGATAATTTTGCATGAAAGTTTTTAGAAGGTTATTGTCCGAGGAAATGGGTTCAGGATACTTTTACATAGAAGAAATGGAAAATATAGAAATGAATAGAATAAAGTAAGGAAGTGAAAATCATGCACAGAATGAACACACCCCTTGCCTTTTTTTCAAAAACCTCTTTCATTCTGTTCCTTCCTGGAACTCCTCCTTTGTTTATCTGTCACCACTGGCTTTGCCCACACCCTTCAGCATTTGAACACGTGCTTTCCATTCTGTGTTCTTGCAACATCTTCCTTGGCATTAGGTAAAGATAGAGACACTAACATCACTAGCTAAAAAGCTAAAAAAGTAAGAGATAACTTTGGTCACACCAGAGAAACTTGCATGAAAACAGGTAGTACAGACATGCTTCTCCAAAATGAAAAGTCTTGTTTTAGCTGGCTAGTAAAATAGCCCATAGGTTTTCACGTCAGTTTTGTTGGCTGGCTCAAGAGCATATTTCGATCAGACACTTATGGGGTGTTGGTCCTATTGTGGCTCCTTAAGACTAACATTTTTCAAAGATTATGAGCTATGATGAAAAAAGGCAGTGAATCTATTCTTATGACAAAACTTATGTGTAACAAATTATCCCCTAAAAGCTGGTACTAAAGCCAGCTTAGTGTTCCAGAAAACACAAAATAAAGGCATTCAATGCTCATTAAAGTGTCTGCTTCAGCCTTCTAACGTGCAGTTTGTGAAAAAAAATTTATTTCCCTCCATTGAACTCAGAGCAGGACACAGTGAAATTGGAGGCATCTGAAGCCTGTAGAATGCCTTATTTTTATAGACTGTTGTAAACTGAAAATGATCCATTAATAATGCATTTACTCCCAAATGCATCCAAGTAGACGCATGTTACTGGAGTACCTCTTAAGGAGCAACAGCACATGTCATAGCTGGTTCTATACACAGGAGCCTTCTGAAGGAGGAAAAACTGGAAGAAAGCAATACTAAAGCCAGTTATTTGTCAAATTAGCCATAGAAAACTTTGGGGTTGCAAGACAATGAATGTGTTGTAAAAATAATGGGAATTCCAAAGTTACATGAATACAGAAAGGGATGTGGTTTGACAAACAGATGAATAAATATCTTGAGAGGGCAATGGCATAAATTTAGTGATCTAATAGGTCTGGTTCAACCCAGATTTCAGTGATCCATTTTGCTGTGTCTATCACAAATGTTTGAGAATACACACACACAAACACACACAGAGGTGTTTCTTCTAAGTTTCTTCTAAGAAGAAGAGTGTTACAAAAAAATTCAAATCTGAATGCAGGTTTATGTATTAGTCCACTTAACCATTTATATTTCTCCATTTGATTTTGTCCTTAAGTTTTGTTTATGCCAGAAAATATACACATGAATGGTCTGTGATTTTCCCATTGACACTAAGGTCATGATGGTCTCCACTGAAATGACTGTCACATACTATTTTTCTACAAATCACTACATGATAAACTGTAATGATGCCTTTTAAGATGTCATGGTATGATATGTTAACAAGTATCTTAGCAAATCTAAATGGCAGTGTCATTGGCAGGATACTTCATAACAGCAACCCTATACTGTCAGAGGATCATGCCTTCCTTCCTTCCTTCCTTCCTTCCTTTCCTCCCTTTCCCGTCTTTCCTTCTTTTATCTCATTTCTTCTTATTACAGGTATTTCCAAATAACTTTTGTTCCTGCACTAGCACCTTCCAAACCAGAGCATTAATACTCTCATAAAATGTTAGTGTAGAATGACTTCCCAGTACAGGTGCAGGTCTCTGATAGGGAATCCTCTAAATGCAGATCTGTATATCTGAGGCAAACCATATTATTTGGAAGGAAAATAGAAATAAGTAGAAAAAGAGCAGGTTTAAAATATGTTTGTCTGACACTGGTTACATCATGGATTCCAGCCAGGTGATTCATTGCCTCCATTTTTGCTTCTGTAATTCCCACAATTTCACCAAATATCTGAAAACCACTTCATTCTGGTTTTATACACATAAAAGGGATTGTCTCTCCAAGGAATGCTTTTTGTTTCAAGAAATCACACTAAAGCTTAATATCAATAGTTATTGAAACACTTCTGAGTCCAGTTAAATCACAGAGCAAAAGAATTCAATGTCTTAAGAGATAGCTTTGAACTGTAGTGACTGTAGATATATTCTACAGATGTTGAGAAAAGATCCGACATCAGTCCAAGATCAAATTAGAGATAACATCATATCTGTATCGGGAAATAAAAGAAATACAAATCCTTGAAGGGCAGGTGTAAACTGGATAAGCCCAAATCCTGTAAGACTAAGAGAATGCAAGAGATATTCAAAGTCAAGAGCCAAAATTTAGGGTTTGTATAGCAGAAAAATATTATATATCATAACCACATGTGAGAGAACATTAGTTGGGAAGATTTGACTTCAGTGTGTAGTCAAAGAGCTGATGTATTTAAAAAAGAAAAACAAGAAGAAATTCAAGTGTAACACTAAATCAAACTTACAGTTGTAGGAATATAGAAGTTATGGGTAGGGCAAGGTACTACTGTCAATCTTGTATGTGAAAATGAAACTAGGAAATCTGTCTTATGTGGACAAATCAAAGCCAGTGTTAGATATCACACATACCATCACAGGTACACATGTAAATTTTAGTCCTATATGTCTACAATAGAGTTGTTTCTGTGTTTAGAAGCAGCAAATTCATCTATAAATTGAAAAAGTATACTAGAGAAGCCAGTAAAATAGAAGCTTGAAACTCACAATAAAAATAAATCAGTTTTCTTATCCTTTAACAGACAGAAATCCTGGAAGGGTAGAAGAAAGGCAGGGATCCTGCTGTGAGCATGAGGCAGGCTCTATAGGTACCTGATGAAGGTAAATGTTAGTATACTAATGAACCATTTGTGTCTGAAGGACTGATTCTGGAAAAGTTAAAGTTGTTCATTATATTTAGCAGAACTTTATAAAGCCTGTAAGGATTCTGCTGACACCAAGTAAAGGATCTCAGCATCTTTATTCCATTCATGTCTTCATAAATCCACTGTTGAGACTAAAACAAATTACATACCTGAAAAAGACTTCATGAGTGTTTTTTGCAACTGGATGGGAGGATCAGCGGTACCTGTCTGTTCTTTTGTTTAATCTATTTGTGAGAACTTACAGTGCTGGCAGCTCCAACACACTAATTTCATGAAACCTGGGTTCATAAAAGTTTCACATTTATCTAGAACATTTCACTTATTAAAACAATTTATTTTAGAACATTTCTATACTATTCAACTCAGGTCTAATCTATCTTGGATTCTAAACAAGACACCAGTATGCTGGAAGTCCTTCCCCACTTGGTGCCATACCAATATAATAATTTTTCTATACTTCTAGACAGTAGTAATAGAAATGTTGAGTGATGTTGGACTGAGAACAAACCTTATGGAAGTGTAACACTAATATGGCAATAAGCTATTGACGTTTCCTCAAAAATACCCATCTTATCTAGATCCTGTGAATACTCTTATCCCTGGAAATAAGTAGAAGGACCACCTAAGAAGTTGAAAAACTGTGTTCAGTCTTCTTGGTATGTCCAATAAGTAGCTTTTCTATTACACTCAGTAAGAGACTAGTTTTTTTACCTGATTTGCCTTCAAATACTCACATCTTTAATGAATTCTATCTTACACCATAAAATCATAGAATTGTTTAGGTTGGAAAAGTCCTCTAAGATCATCTAGTCAAACCATTAACCCAGCACTGCAAATTCCACCACCAAATCATGTCTCTAAGTGCTACATCTACACATCTTTTAAATACCTCTAGGGATAGTCACTCTACCACTTCACTGTGCAGCCTGTTCTAGTGCTTGAGAGCCCTTTTAGAGAAGAAGTTTTTCCTAATATCCAATCTAAACTTCCCATGGTGCAATTTGTGGCCATTTCCTCTTGTCCTATTGCTTGCTGCTTGGGAGTAGAATGTTCCTTATTATGTGCATTTTCAGTTTGTTTCCATGCTTTTCTCATTTTTGGCCCAAAATTTCTGCTGCACTTCTATACTTACACTTATTTTCTCAGTAAATTCTTCTGTAAATTTGATTTGAAATCTCACATTCAAATTTATATTCCAGTCAAATTTATGTCCTAGTGCCCTTGCTAGCTTTCCTCTGTGCTTGTCCTGTAATATTATGTCTGAAGCATCTGCTTGTTCTCCTTGAGCTTCATTCTCTGTATCACTAGCACTGCACTAGTGTCTTTTTTGAAATCTATTGGTTTTATTTGTGCTATCCCATTTCAAGCACTTTAAACTCTACCATTCCTTGCTAATACTTATTTCAGTTCTCTGTTGGTTGAAGGATTTTCAGAAAGTCCATCTCTCCCATTATTTTTATATTTTTCCATGTAGAAAATTTTCTCACAAATGCACTCATGGACTTGCTGGACAGCTTGTGTTCTGACATACCAGTTTTGCAATAGATCCTTCGGTAGCTGAATGATCTTCTACTTGTGTGTTTTGGTATAATAAAAATTAACCCTCTTGTCTATGGGCCTGGATGAGGAACAGCAATCCCAGTGCCTTGGTAGCACATTGTGGTGGATGATCTTGGCTGGATGCCGGGTGCCCACCAAGCCGCTCTATCACTCCCCTCCTCAGCAGGATGGGGCAGGAGAAAATATCTCCACCTCATGGGTGGAGATAAAGGCCATTTAATACAACAAAATCTAAGTCTGTGAAGAAGAAAAGGAAAGCAAAGGATTTATTCTCTGCTTCCCATCAGCAAGTGATGTCCAGATACTTCCTGGGAAGCAGGGCTTCATCACATTTAATGGTGGTTCTGGAAGGCAAATGTCATAATAATGAATGTTCCTCTTCCTCCTCTCTTCTCTTAGATTTTCTATCTGATCAGATGCCATTTGTTATGGAATATCCCTTTGGTCCCTGTGGGTCAGCTGTCCTGGCTACATCCCCTCCCAAGATCTTGCCCACCCCCAGCCTTCTGATCAGGAAGGAATGTTGGAGAGACAGCACTGATGCTGTGGGAGCACTGCTCAGCAGTACCCAAAACACTGGGGTGTTACCCATACCTTTCTAGACACCAGTGCACAGCACAGAGCTATGAGGGCAGCTGTGGAGAAAATTAACTCCATCTCAGACAGAACTAGTACACATATACAGACATTCAAAAGGAAAAGAAAGGAAAATTACTTCTGATTCATGTAGTAGAGAAAATCAGACCGTATTTCCTTTTATAAAAAATACAGTCTAGTAGTATCCACATCCAATTTGGCTCAAATCTGAATTTTGTAACATTGTCTTGAAAATGATCATTGCGTATTCTATGTTCTTGGATAGTGATTAAGCTTGCACACAAAAACCTGCTAAATTCTATTTTTGACATTTATTAAAAGCCAAGGATATTACTGAAGTCCTGACATGTATGATCCTTCAGTCCTTAAATTGCTAAAAATCACACTAATAAGATTCATGACTTACACCAGTGTTGTAATTATTGCTGCTAATTTTCCTCAGACCTGCTATTGACAAAGTATATGGACCAAATTAACCTCTGCAATCAGTTAGATTCTCTCACTCTCTTTCTCAGAAGGTGGATGTGAACCATGCTGTAATGTATTTCATAAATGGGCATTTGTCAGATAGAATTTGCAATTTAAGCACTGGCTGACAGTTTGAGACTTAGAAAAATTGGAGCAGATCCACTGATTCAGTTTAAGTTTTTAAAGTAACAGTAATCGAGGCTCATAATTGTAGTATTGAGTATACAGAGAAAAATAGAAGCATATGTGCACACAAACAGAACAGTTGTTCTTGAAGTCTTAGATCTACTAAAGCAGTTACCTTGAACAAAAGTTAACAGCTATAGCTAGTAAGGCATTTTATAACCTCTTTCTCCTTCACTTAGTCCTGACTAGAGACTGGGAGAAGATACCAACTGATGTTATAGCTCGGTGGAAGAAAAGATCAGGTAGAATAAATAGCAGAAAACCTTCTCTGATTTTTTCTCAATAGAGAGCATATCCATACAAACAAAAATTGATTTGTTCATTTGTTTGTTTGTTTGGGGGATTTTTTCCCCCAAAGCTAAAATAATACAAGGAAAGATTGCAAGGCATTTCCTCAAAGGAAAACATCTTTTTAAAATCCTACGTCATCCTTAAGAAAGCCTATCATCCAAAAGGAGGAAGTGCCTGTATATAGGCTCTTAAAATCTATTTCTTAATCCTTTCCTAGACAGATATATGCTTTGGTGATACATTCACTAGTAGCAGAATATATGGCACTCCTCCAGTACTTCTGTTGACCTGGCTAACCTGTCATTTCACACTGTTCAGTTATTTCACAATAATTTTTTCCCTCAGAGGTTCTGGTCTACCAATAATAAGCAGCTTACAGGGTTCGATTTCTTTAGACAAGGATTATGTGGGATTCTTTGGTTAGATTTCACCAAAATTCATGAAGAAATACTTTTAAAATGAAAACAGAACAAACACTAGGCACAATCTTTCTGCAGAGCTAGCAGCAACGAGCTACTTAGCCATAACTTTGATAACTGCTTCTCCGGCAGCTGTGCTTCAGTCTGCCTTTAAACTGTTAATGCAAGAATACATGCTTTCGCTTTTGGTGACAGTATGAGAAATGGAATGCATAAACCTGCTTTCAGCAGAGAATTTGCCACAAGGTTCTTAAGATTTCATTGGCTATTTTGTAAGTTCAAGTAGCTTGTGAACAGTGGCAGAAAAATCCTTTCAAAACTATTTTCCTAACTCCAATCCAATTGTTTAATGCCAAATGTAGTTCTAATCAACTTCATTTTTTATCCTTTTTTTCATACCTGAAATCTAAAGAAAATGAGGACAACAGTAGAAAGAATTCATTATATACATATTAGTGCTCTGAAGTCAGGAAACAGGATTAATCACACCCAAAATACCCAGAAAAAAGTGTGTTTATAATCCATGTACATTCTCATTAGCCACTTGAAACCAGTCTCTGGAAATCTCTAATTGGGGAAGAAATTCTATACAAAATCTTTGCCCCTGAATTGACTAAATCAGGGCTCTAGGGGAGGAACAACATGATTAGCTTTGGCAGTTAGACTCAGTTGAAAGTCTGACCAAGAAAACAGGTTCCCTTAAAGAATACTGCTGCTCTTGGCCTAACTCAGAGCATACCTCTAACTGTGGTATGGACGTCCCTACAGAAATCATGAACCTTATCCAGTGTGATTTTGAGTCCAAGGAAAAGGGCTCAGAGGTTGACTTTTGCCTTTCTGTTCCTATGGGGGTTACAGTAATCACAGTTACCTATTAACAACTTTCTCCTTATTTTAGCATAGACTTCAGATATCTAAATCCTGAGGGGTTTTTCCTAGTTTTTAAGAAGAAACCTTTCCCTGTTTTTTCCCCTCTAATATGCTAGTCCTCATGGTTGGTTCTCTTGTAGCAATCTCTTCATCTGACCAGAATGTAACTAGGAAATTTAAGAGGTGAAAAGTGCACAAAATTAATTTGACTACATAGACTTGGAAACTCTATCTCCACTCTCCAGCAACTCTCTGGTAAATTCTGTAGCTTTTGTGCTCAGTCCAGGAAATCTGGGATGGCAGCTGAATGTCATTGAACACAGAGTTTGTGATGGCTGTGTTGGCCTGACAGAAAAAGGAAAAGCTGCTGAAATTATCTAAATGGAACCAACTTAAGTCCAGGGACTGCAGCACCAATCTTGTCCTCCTGTTCTGTTCTGCTCTTCTGTTCTGCTTTCACAGTGGTGATAAAACACATAAGAAGCAGTGGAGGAAGAACTAGAGAGGAGATCTAGGATTGGGAAGGACAAAGTTGAGTGAATCTACCACAAGCTAACAGTGCAAATTCTTCAAATAGATTAATAATGGTGAAGTAAGATGTTTTTAAAGAATATTGCTGGGATGAAAAAGTTGTGCAGAGTGCGTAAAGTCAGGGTAAGGACAAAAATTGAAAAAACATCATCTCTGAAGATGGTTGAGCAAAAGCAAAGCTGGGACACAAGGACAACTTAGAAAGTTTGTGAGTAAAACAGATGCCTGAAAAAGAAGAAAAAAAGCTAAAGGCACACCAAAGGAACAGAGAATACTTCCATTAGCTCTCTTATAATGTGAAAATCTGAATAGCTATATTTTCTGGCCAGGCAAATGTATGCAAATATATGTAAATGTCATGCAGATTGTATCTTCAGCTCTTTTGATGCCCAATGTAGTCAGGTCTATAATATAGTTATCCAGAGGAATCAGTGAATTCTTGCTGGCGAGGCAGAAGCATTTGGGTATGGATGGAGATCAAGTAGTTTTTCTTCCCATTCTACTTTAATGACTGAAGCAGAGTGGATAACTCTCTGAATTAGGCCATGTGCTAACTGGAAATCATCTGTAAAAAGGATCAGAGAAGCCATGTATCTATGCATTGAAATAAAGAGATATATGTCTTCTGCTAGGAATTCCAAACTGTGAGACAGTTGCTGTAAATCAAGCTTTAATTTTTGTGATTCATATGAGGAGTCACCGGGGATTTGGGGAAAATCTCTCCAGAGCTGAATATCTGTATCTTGTAAAATTAGCTAATATATATATTACATGCATTTAAAATATTTTTTTACAAACAGATAGTATATACTGGGCAGTACAAACCATAATTCTCTACTCTACAGTGAATTTCTATTTAATTATTTTATATTTCTGTTTAAGTATTATTACCTGAGTTTTCACATTGCATATGGCTTTTTGACGAGTCCTGAAAAGACAGCTGAATGCCAGCATTTGTCCTTCAACAGACAAAGAGGCTCAAAGACAGGAGAGGGAAGAAGATAACGGTGGCTACTGTTTGTGGAACATTCCCAAGCATTTTTTGCAAATAGTTGCTCAAATGAATGAGCTGTAATTAACTATTCACATCCTTTTTGTGTTTGCTTTCCACAAATATTCCAGCATATTGGTTTATTGGCATGAATGATCAATGCAGTGACGACTTTGCATTTGTAATTATTATTATTTTTACTAGCAGGCAGATTCTGAGAGATATCCTCAACCAGTTAGGAAAAAACCACATGACTTTTATGTCCAATAGCAAAAGTCACTTCTGAATTTCTAATATCAGATACTTTGATTAAACTGCCATCCAATAACCTGCATATGGAAAATATTTATAGAAATTATTTAACAAAAAAATCTGATAATTCCATGTGAAAAATTACAAATAGAAAATGAAGCAAAAGGCTCCTCATCACAAATGAATTATTATGCACCCAGTTCTGTTGCTGATATATTACTTTCTCCAGTATTTCAGCTATATAATCACATTTTATAGAAACCTGAACTGCCCGGCAACTGGGTGACTCAAGGTAATTCAGTGACTGTATTTCATCATTACATCCAGAAAGTAAAGTGCAACCAACAGTTAAGTTCAGCTCTGATAGTATCAGGGAAGTCTGAGTTAAGCTGTAACATGCTATTTCACCTTGACTGAATCTTCATCATCTTATCTTTATCTTACAGGTCCCCCACCAACTGACAGAAGAAGTTAAGATGCTGGACTGAGAGGCAGTGGTTCCATGTGTGAAACAAGCTTTGCATTGCTGAATTTATAATAACATAAAACATTTCATTTCCTGTTCTACCTACAGAGTAATGTCTCAGAGAGGAGGAAATGCAGTGCCCCATTTGGAGTGTATGTTTTCCTAGCTAACACCAGCACATTGCAGTTTCCTCTGGAGACACAGCACGTCCCAGGAGCACCTCCCTGTACTAGTCCCATTTCAGACTACTATACCACACATCAAGGGAGTTTCAGCTAAACTCTGTAAACTGGATTTTTAAAAGTTTTGGTTCACCCCTCTCACTATCAAATCTGTAGCTGTCTCAGGAAGTTTTGTCACGTCTACCTTCTCTTTATTATGGAACAGCAGTATTTTCCCAATTGTTAAGGTTGCACCTAGCTTTTAAAGTCCTATATTTGCCCTTCTTTAACTTTGGGTTAGAAATTGGTTTGGCCTTAAAATTTCCTTACTTTGAAGGAAAAGAAAGATAATTAATTTTCTTCAAACAGTGTATAATCAAACTATTTTTAATTTAGAGGTCAATTAAAAATCACCCTGATTGAAAATTTACTTATTTAATATTTTGCTACCTCTAACTCAAAAGCTGCTCGTTATAACCTCTTAAAACTTTTCCTGCACTTAGATCCTTTTGATACTTCTCAGGCTTCTTAATTAAAAATAAAACCCCCAAATTGCAATTTTGAGAGTGTAGTTTATTTTTCCTGCAGATTACCTTTGGCCATACTCTTGTGGCTTTATTTCAGCAGATACTTTTGTTTTCTGTTGGATTCAGTAGGAAAAAAAGTGGTGGTTCATTGGTTCATTCTGCAAGAATAAACATTTCTTGAGAAGAAATAATAAGGTATCTTCACCATATGTGTAACTAGAAAAAAAAGAGATAAATTGTCTAATATTTTTATGGTTATTTGATAAAGGAGAGTGTGGTAGGTTGACCTTCATTGGATGCCACATGCCCCTCAAGCCTCCTTATCCCCTAACCCTTCCCAGCTGGCCAGGGGAGAGAAAACAAAATGGAAAATGACTCATAGACTGAGATGAGGCAGTTTACTAAAGGAAAAGCAAAAGTTGAGTGCACACAAGCAAGGAGAAAAAAAAAAGTTTTTTTCTCCTTCCCATCAGCGAGCGACGTTGAGCCACTTCCCGAGAAGCAGGGTTTGCAGCACGTGTAGCGGTTGCTCCAGAAGGCAAATATTGTAAATAATGAATGCCCCCTTTTCCTCCTCTCTCCCTTAGCTTCTATATACGAGCTGACGTCATGCGGAATGGAATATCCCTTTGGTTAATTTGGGTCAGCTGGCCTAGTTTTGTCCCCTCTCAGGATCTTGCCCACCACTAACCTACTGATGGGAGGGAATGCTGAGAGACAGTGCTGATGCTGTGCCTGCTCAGCAGTACCCAAAGCACTGGCGTGTTATCAACACCTTTCCAGCTACCAACAAAAAGCACAGCACTGTGAAGGCTGCTATGGGAGAATGAGCTCCATCTCAGCCAGACCCAACACAGAGAGCCAGGCAGATCCTGTAAAAATCAGTAAGGATTTTATTTATTTACCAAGTTCTCTGCATTAGTGTATCAACCCATGTCAGTAATGTGCTCCTGGAATGAACCTTTTGATGATCCCCATTCACCAAACCTACCTGTGTCCTGTTCTGTCCAGGAGTCCTGGCTGGAACTAGTCCTAAGGAAGGACCCCTGAGAAACGCAATGTGAATGCCAGATACTGAGTGCCTGCTGCTTCTTCTCATAGGTCTGCTCTAGTTCTATCACTCTACTTGTTTCCTTTGATGTAGCCAGAAGACTACAGAACTCTTTGCGAAACATGAAAGCAGCCGACACAAGACCAGTAGCACATGCAGAAGATGGAGAACACAGGGAAGCTCCTCACTGTGGGCCCAAGTTAGCAGTCAGAAAAAAGCAGGCAATTAACAAGGAAAGTTAAAAGGCATATAAAAAGAATTTATTACTGATGGGATGGAGAAGGAATATTTTAACTCAATCAGAAACAAATGAAATCCTTCAAATGGCACAGATCCAGAACTTGACCAGGATTGCAAAATTGTCAATCACTATGCAGGAAAAACAGAAGTATTCATCATTAGCATGATGTATTCATCTCTTACAGTGATTAATTAAGTACTTTCTATTCTATTAGTAACTGGGGAGGATGTGAAACAAAAACCATTAAGCATTTTAGAATCTACTGTGCCCAATAACTTGCACCCAGTAGTATTAAAGAATTGGTTTAGGAGCTCTCTGAATATTAATGTTGATTTTGAACAACTCTTGATTTCTGGGGAAAAAGTTCCACAGGACTAGTAAAGAGTGCTGCTGATTTAAAAAGAGTGAAATGAGATGATATGAGGAGCTAAAAGCTACTTAGTCTAATATCAGCTTCTCTTAAAATCATGGAAGAGCTTGTATGGGACACAATCAGAAAAAAGTTCAGATTTTAGCATAAATAATGTCAGTTAATGTGGTTTTATAGAAAATAGATCTTTTCAAGAAAATGTGCAAACATTTGTTCATTAGATCAGCTAAGTCTGAGTGATAAAGTGTTGACATAATATACTTAGACTTCTGTGATTCATTTCACTACATTTATGTTATCTTACAAATTTTAAAAATAGCACTGTATAGACTCAGTACAGATCAGTGTAAGAAACCAATGAAATAGGTTAAAAATCTCCTAAAGCGTAAAGCACAGTAAGGAATTGCAAGTGTGATGCAATATAAAATGAAGGCATTTGTAACTATTGCATAGAACTTTAGGAGTCATCTGGAATCAGTGTTACCTGATACGTTGTATTCTCCAGGACTCTAGGATGACTATGAGGGAGGTGCTCAGAGAAACCTAAGGGTAGGGATGTCTGAAAATTTGTGACACATTAGCACTCCCTAACTGAGTCTGGCTGAAATAAAGGCTGTTTCTATCAGTTGTTACCCTTGAAAATTCTGGGTACCACTATGCCTGTTGAGCACTCTCTTTATGAATCCACTTCAATTCTTATCCCCAAAGATTTCCTGACTTTCAGATTCCTACTGCAAATTATATGAAACTGTATCTTTTTTCCATTCTCCTCTTTCTAATTGCTTTGCCTCTCCCTTTGTGTGTGTGTTTTATAAGACATACATTCACTTTAGCCTTCCTTACAGTTTGTAAATGTGACATCCGTTTTTTCATGGTCAACAGCCCCAGTGACTTCCATCTTTTTTCATAAGAGTGCTTTTTAATGCTCTTGATCATTTCCATTGTCCTTCACTGAACCCTCTCTAAATCAGCATTATTGTTTATAAGATGGAGTCACTGGTACTGCACACAGTATTTCAGATCAGACTATAGCATTGGCAGTTTAATCCTTTCTCTATTAGTTCTCATTCTTTATGCATCTTAATATGTTTGCTTATCTTGTACAGCTGCACATTAAGCAGAAGTCTTTACTGAAGTAATTTACAAGGATAACTAGGTCCCTTTCTAAAGTTGGTATGCTAATTTAGAGCTCTGTGAGGTGTTGAGTAATTCATATTTTTTCCACCTGGTATACCTTACTTTGCTTTTGTTGATAATTCATTTGTCAGAGTGAGTAGGTCATACACTTCTGTTTGTGTCAGAACTTGCACACAAACATCTCTGAACTTACGTTGAACTATTTTTTATCCCTTGCAAATTTTGCTGCCTCACAGCAATTCCCGCTTCCTAGATGATTAATAAATAAGTGGATGAGCAGGAACCTTGGGGCCCACTGCTGTTATCCTTTGACATGATGAAATTGACCATTTAATCCTCCCCTTCACCTCCTTTTCCTCCACCACTTCTTGATCCATCACTACTTAGCTTCCTTCATAGCTTCTTGCAAAGAATTTTGTCAGTGGCCCAGAGAGGTTAGAATAAATTATGCCAGCTGCTCTTCTTTATTAACATATTCAAGGAGTTCTAGGAGATTAGCGCAACAATATTTCCCTCTGCAGGAACTGTGCTGATTGGCCCCTGTTTGGCTATGGTCTCCCAAGTGTTTTGCTACTTTGTTTTAAATTATTATTTCAACTAACTCATAGTGTTCACTCATAAGACTTCCTGGTCTATTATTCCCCAAAACACCCAGAACCTCTTTGAATATCTAAGTATTTAAAGACTCACATGTTTTAAGACCATTTCCATATTTGTTCTGGTGTTCTTCTGTGTATTTATCATTTAACTGCAGGTAGCACTGTATCTTTAATGGTGGAATTTCCAAGTAATGGTTTCCAAGTAATAGGTAAAACTAAAACTGATGAGGCAAGCTATAAGCACCTAAGAATGTGGCTTTTGGGCAGATGAGCGGAGTAAAAGCATCTTGTAATAGGAAGTGCTCTTGTTACTGAATGTATCATTCCTTACTCATCTTGTTACTGTGAGTACTTTGGTACCTGGGCCCAAACTTTAGAGAGAACAAAGAGGCTGAGACAGAGACTCATACATTAAATAAGGTTTGAAACAAAAAGCACTCAAAGAGCTGAAATACAAAATACTGAGCAGGGCATTAAGGAAGCTTAGTCCATCTTCTATATTCAGATGAACAGGTGACTTAACTGTGTTCAACAAATATGTAAAAGGAGAAGTGTCATTTCTGATCTTTAGAAATGGATCCCAAAATGTCATGCAGAAGTGCTGATTATGACTGGCAGCAAAAGGGATATAAAGAAGAGTTAGTGCATGCTTTTTTAACCACAAGGCTTATTGGGCTGTGAAATACTTTGCCAATTGGTGGAATTTCACTCACTTGAAGTCTTAAAGCCAAGAGCAAATTTCCTGGTAAAAGACATGTTGAGAAGGAAGTTAAACGTTATACAGAAGTTACCAAGACAAATTGTTTGCAGGTCAATCTATTTGTTATCACAAATATTATTAGTTACTACTTATTGTATATGGCACACAGCTGATCAGTTCTGTCTGTGGGCTACATTCTCACTGGCTTGCTTTTTCTCAGCAGCTCAACAACTCATTTTGGTTTCTCTATATAGTTCAGCAAATCAGCAAATGGAGCCTGTCTATGAGGCTTAACTCGATCTGTGTCAAGGCATCAGGACTTGGAGGAAGCCCCTGGGTAGGCAGCTGGAAAGAGGAGAAACTTCCAAGTGCTGAGAGGAGATAGTGGGACCAAGCATCCTGCTCTGAAGGTGTGGTCTTCACCAAGCCTGTGTGGAGAGGACCATGAGTAGCTTTGGGTGTGGCTGTGTTTCTGCTGCCTTTGTCTACTCTACCTGAGCTGTATATATCCTCATGCCATTCCCTCATCACCTCCGAAGGAGGAATATATTACAAAGAGGAGGAAAGAGCTGCTGAGCTCAGCACAGCATGTCCCACCCCTAATATGTCATTTCACTATTAAGGTATGCATCCCCAGTCATAAATACCTGTATTAGACACTCACAGTGGTCTCCAGGGACTATCAGGTTGACTCAGCTGAGACTGTACAGTACACTCAAATCCCCACACCTCCAAGTCTTATGTGATCTAAAATCTGAGAATTTGCCAAAAATTAAAATAGAAGTGCATCAAAATGTAGAAAACTGGGTTCTGAATTACGAGGCAGCATTTGGGAAAGTGTTGGTCAGCCTCAACAGCAGCACAGGTATCAGGAAAGACATATAAAATTCTGAAAATTTGCTGACCTTAAAAGGAAAGTTGTCTCAACTCAGCCCCCAGTTTGTCATTTTCACAAATATTCTAATAAAGAAGTTTATTGGCACAAAACACACAAATTGTATATTCCTACCTTTGCTGTAGTACCGAAGAACTAAAACATGGATTGTGGTTACCAGCTATGCAAGACTACTTGGGTGATTCACGCAAACTGTTAACCTGGGAGCTACAGATTAATAAGCATTCTCAGTTTATAAATGGATTTTGGGTTTAGATTTACTGAGTAAAATCTGAATTATTTATCCAGATCTCAGCTGCATGATTCAAAATACTCTGCAGAACTAATGATGACTAGTCTTATTCTTTGTTTGCACCTGCCATTTGTTTCTAAAACCATAAGGAAAAGAAAAATACATTTCAATAAATAATGATGTCCTGAGGCCAGCCCACTTATGTTTGGTTTTTCACTTATGCACGTACTTTTTCAGCCACTTTTTATTGATGTAGGATATGCTTAAAATACAGATTTGTTAGCTTCTACCCTGCCCATAAGTGGGTAAAATGCTGCAGCACTTTGTGACCATAATTCAAGTACATGTGTTGATGATATATTCTTAGAGTGACTAACTGGTGAAGTAGAACTAGACTTAGTGTGTTCTCCCCTCCACTGCCCTAAGGATTTGCTTAACTCCATCACAGTCTCCCTATTTCAACTGAGGAAAATTTCTTTTTTATGAGAATACTTCTTTCAGGAAACGTCTCAAAGTTCAATCTCAGTGAGGGTCTAAGCATCACAAATTGACAGTCCAAGATGGTCTTCCTCATAGTATGTCAGTCTGAGAAGATGGCAGGCAGTATTCCAGTGTGATGCTGCTTTCTTTGTCCTGGTCTGCCTCCATTTCAAATAGACATAATGAGAAGAGAAAAAGAGGAAGCAAGTGCTTGTTGTCCATCAGAAATGCAAGTGAGACTGATATTTTCAGTCTTTCATGTGGGTGCAGTGTGCTCAGATGATATTTTGGCACAGCCCTTAAATTCTAGCCATCTTTAGGATTGCAGATCATCATGCAAAACACCAGGACCTGATCTTTGACCTAGTATTTGCAATGAAATAGAGTACCAGCATAAACCCCAGATTTTCTGCTAGGTAGTGACTCTAAGTCATATTTTGCACATGAAGAGTAGGTTAACTTGCCCAGTGCTTTAGACAAGTTAGACCAATATCCTTATGTGGATTTAGGTTCCCATGGGGAATCATAGAAATAAAGTGTCTTAATACCTGCCTTGCAGCTACACTTTCAAATAACTTGGCTTTCCAGTTCACTCGCAGGTCCTGGGCCACCAATCATCAACACTGCTTGCGTGTGTTATTTTGTCCTTGCATTACTCCTTGGGACTAATTCAATATTTTTTCTTCAAGATCTAATTTGAGTGAAATGTAAGAGAGCTTCCCTCAAGTGGCAGTTCAGTGCAGGCCATGTAGACAAGCACTGGGTTTGCCTCATGCCTTTTTAGAAAATCTTGCAAATTTATCCATGTAGAATATCCAAGGCAATAAATCTAATGCCTGAGAACAGAAAACCCTGCGGGCATGCCAGAAACATCACTCTAGTGAGCTGTGACTCTTCTCAGGTTTAGGCACTTTTAAGTGAAAAACAGCGACAAAAAAAGATGTATGCATTAAGGCCACCACTTGCAACCAAGAGAGTACATGGGATCACGGGCTAATCAGTGTCCCTGTTCTAGAGGGAGCTAAACCAGAGCAATGTGAAATGTACAGTCTGTCACTTAGCCTGTGGCCAAGGGACCACTGGCCAAGAGAGATGACTTTACCAAGATAGGTGCAGTTTTTGAGATGGTGCAACTTTGCCTCGGATCATTATCTTTGGAACGGGACCATCACAATTTCCAAACTCACAGGAATGTGAGAACAGAAACACTGTGAAGTACTGTTGTAAAGGCAAGTAAGTCCATTAGTCAAACGTGGAGTGAAATAGGAAAGATTTGTCCCTTTAGAGACAATCATCTCTAATTTACCCACTGAACTTTGGGAGCCTGGATATACTGTTAGAGTGCAGAAAGCCCTTGGGTCAGGTTGTGCATTTCCTAGCACAGTGTGATATTTGTGCTGGCACAGATGGTTCTGTGGCACTGCTGCAGCCTGGGAAGCTGTTCAGGAGCACCTGCCCAAAGAGGAATGGCATACAGTTAGGGACAAGGTGTGGCACCACAGGAGACATGCTCTTCTGAACCCTGAGGGTTGTGATTGCCTCAGCTGGCATGGAGTGAGAGCTAAGGGCAGCCAGGCTGGGGTGTCAGAGGAGTTCTGCAAATGCAAGTGGTAAGAGTGTCACTCCTTTCCATGAAAATGCTTGCTGCCTAAATCTCAGCCCATGAAGTAAAGAGTGCCGTTACAGATGAGTTGCCCAGTGGAAACTAAATTAAACTACTCTGGAGATCGTAGGAATGAAACATTTCATTTCCTAGAAAAACTGATTTAAAAATGCTTATCCTACCTCTCTTTCCATCTATCATTGGTAATTCCAGGTGCCTATCACTGTCACTACCAGTCTTGGAAATCTCTATATATCAACTCATCTCACATGATATTATCAAAGGGTTCAACAAAAGCAGACCCTACGAGCAAACAAAAAGTCTGTTTCAGCTCTGCAATTACCTCTGATTTTAGCCAGATTAAAATTATAGAGAAGAGTTGATTTTTAATTATTTTGAAATTCTGGCATAAAGGCTTAATTATGATGTTTTTGTTTTGAATGCATTTCGTAAGCAGGTGATATAAATAAATTCCTGAACAGAGGGCTCCGTAGAGGAGTAGACAATGGGAGCTTTGGCACTCCAAGCGTACTGATCAAGTGAGGCTTCACAGATGCATGATTTGTATTTTACTGCGGTCTCATTGGACACTTTTTGAATACATATAATATTAAAATATATTCCCTTAAGCAATAAGAAAAAGACAATTCATAAGGGATATACAAAGAAAAACTTTCTTTTTGATCAAAATTCAGTAATTAAAAAAATTTCTAGTAAGATTTACTATTAGGTGTTTCGCTAGCTGCTGCTTGTGGCGCTCTATTTCTCCACTCCTGTCTGCCCTTCCCATACATGGTCCCCCCCTTCCCCGCCCCTAGCCCTAACCGCTCCCTCGGGTTTCTCCCATTGGTTCTGTTACCCCAACTCCGCCCATGTACCGCCCCTATGCTCTGAGACCATTCGTCCATGTGCTCTCTCCGCCCTCCTCTTCCCCAGATAAACCTGAGGCTGCAGGCACATGCTTTCTCTTTCTGCCGTGGGGTACCAGGCTCTCTTTGCTTTGGGGACCCAGCCGTGTGCTGGCTCTCTGCCTCTGGGGATCAGCCTGGCTCCATGGAATAAAGATCCTCTGCGGTCCCCATGCAGGGAGCCTTCTTGCCTCCTTTATCATCACCGTGTTGTGGGGCCTACAGCTAGCTGGAGCAAGCGAGGGGAGCCTGGAAGAGGCTACGGGATGCGGCACAGCTGCTGTCCCCAAGAGACCCCCACAGCGCTTTCCGGGAAGGCTGTGGCATGCCATGCCACTGCAGGAAACCACACACTGCAACAGCTGCTGTCTTAATGTAGAAGCCAAATGAATATACACTTGGGTGAGGAAGTACTTAAGTTTTTCTTCTGTTTTTCCTTAAATATTTGCATTTAGATAGTACTCCTGTAATATGAGAAATTTAGCAGAAAACTAGAATTTCATACATTGCAAGGAAAAGGAAGACAGAAAGGTCATGTGTCAAAGACAAGCAAAGAAGCAAGGGAGAAAAGAGAAAGAGGGACTTACAAAAAATTAGGAAGCAAAGAAGATACTAATAAGAGGGCACAGATATGGCAAAGGGAAAGTTTGAAGAAAATGAGACAAAAAATCACGTATTTTCAATGTCGCATATTTTAATACATTGAAATGACATTGAAATGCTTTGATTTTTTTTCTATTCTTAAAAATATTGGAAAGGGGAGAGACATGGAGAGAATGAAAGAGCTTATATTTCCTTTAATTCACTCTTTAAAGAAAATGAAATCTCAAACACTGGCATACTGTAGCCAGACTCCTGGCATTGCAATACCTTGTTCATGATGCAAGAATGTTGTGGCTCATCCAGAGAATCATCTGAGTCTCCATCTGCCTGGGATTAGACCCAGGCAAAGGCCTGCAATATGTTTGCTCACCTTTTGGCACTAGGAAACACAGAGGACTGAAATACAACTTCTCTGAGCAAGTGTTTTCATTTCACATCACCATCTGCAAAGGCATATTTTGCATGACATCGGCAAATCTGCCAGCATCCTAGTTGTCTTCCAGTTCTTTCTAGAAAGATTCTGCTCTAAAATGCAGCAGTAAATGCCTTAAAGATCAGTTTGGGTTTTTTCTGCACCAAAGAGCTGCACCACTGCACTGGTGGCAGGGAAGCAGTTTAGAAATAAATGGGTCAAGCTTTAGTCAGCTGCTTACTGAAAAAAAACCCAACAAAAACCAGAAAGACATTTAAAAAGCCCCCTCCTGTTCTTTTATATCTAGAGGAGAATACAAGGCTCCTAGCAGCAACAGCAGGCATTTCTTACATGCTTCAGTGCAAAGTCAACCAATTGGGCTTAAATGTCCTTTTTTTTGCAAAGTGCACCAGTAACACACATAAAGGCCCTTCCCTCTGGTGTGCTGTGAGCAGCAGCCTCTCTGCCAGAGCATCAGGAGCAGGCAGCTGAGGCAAGGTAGCATTGCAGGCAACAAGCTAAAGCCTCCCCACCTGGTTTCACAGCAGGCTCCGCCGGCCCTCACAGCATGTTCTTGCCAGCTGAGTTGAAGCATAGTATAGGACCTGGCATCAAAACTAGGGATGCTGTTAATCGTTTTGGTATCCTCCTGTACCTATTGTACATCCTTTGTCTCAGCCCTCAGCACAGTGTCCTCTGAGGACTGGATGGCTGTAGCTGTTCAGCCCCAGCTATGCCAGTGCAACCAGTGTGGCCACAGCAGCTCACTACTGACCTTCTCCTAGAGATTATTCCTCCTCCTCCCTCCCCCTCAACTCAGCCCCCTGTCACCTGACTCTTTTGCTCATTTAATCACTCCCTAACGTTCTTCTGTGAAGATGAGCCAGATTGGTTCACGGTGTTTAAATAGCAAGGCTCGCTTATCTGACTTGCCATAACCAAAATGGGTGAGGGAGAATGCCATAAGAAGTGGATCTGAAGGGAATATTTTCTGGTAGAAGAGTTATAATGGACAGGCTGGGATCACTAAAAGCCTTCCCCTAACAGATATTTAACAAAGTACAGCTCTTCTGACACCTTACAGACATACCAGGTACAGACTGAAGAGCAAGAAACAGAACAAATGTGAAGAATGAGCTATTCTGCATTCCCTGAACCTGACTTAGAAAGGCTGAAGTACGTAGCCTGCTGATGGACAAGCTATGCCAAAGTGCACTTAGATCCCTAGAAACTGCCTGAAACATTTATGTGAAATTGAGCTATTGTACAGTAATCTCAAAGCTAGAGTGCAGGAAGAAGGAGATTTTACATTTCTTTTTAAAATTTAAACATGTGGACTAGGAATATTTTTTGGACATTGTAAGACCTTTTGGGAGGTGCTACCCTCCATTATTAGAAACTCAGTTTTTTGTATTTGTTTAAAAGATTAGTGTTTCTGGGTAGGAGAAGGAACTGGAGAAGCCCCAAGGTATAGCCATCCCTTCCCTTTTCTCCTCTAATTCTGAAACAGCAAACTGATTATCATATATTCACTTTTTCTAAAGGCAGAGAGCAAGATGCAGCACAAGGAGTAGAAAAAAAAATAGCACTAAAGCCTAAGCTTAGCCTAAGGTAATCCTAGAACTCTGACTAGCCATGGCACTGTGTGTTTTGATGAGGAGAATGCACACTGCTCAGAACTGGCAGATTGGAGAGTGAGTATGTATATAGTGTGGCCTGCTTGACCTAAAACTTAAATTGGCATCAAATACCTTAGTTAGAAATTCTACTTCACCCACATACCTTATTGCTATTAATTTGCCCCCTATCTGTGGCACTTCAGTGCTGACTATCATAATTTAGAATTGAAATAGAGCTTTGCATCAGAGGGATACTCTCATTCCAATTTTTGTATTGGGTATGTAGGCAAATATGTCTCAATATAAAACACATGCAGGTACACAACTGTGATGCTCTTAACTCTATCCCAACCACTCATGAATGAGGACATCTTACTTTCTTCACACCCACCACCCACAAGAATAATAGCAAAAGGCAATTTGAAAATCTTCTGTCTTCATAAATTTCGTACATGGTATTCCAATTCATTGATGCATGCCCATAGTTTGACCATGATCTCTCACCAAAACAGAAACAGCATTTAAAAATTGCTCAAAGCAATCAAAAAGCATCAAAACAGAACTGTTCAAGAGAGACAAAGTACATCAAAAGTACCTTCTGCCTCCACAGAATCCATTTTTCACCCTGGTTTACAACCACTTAGCTAGTCACCTGCCAATAGCCTTAGGAGAATTTAAGATGAATGCTCTTTTTTTTTTTTCCAGAAAATCCATAGACTCAACAGTTTTTGATGTAGTAGTTTTGTCACAAAACCTTTCCATTTGCTGTAATCAATACAAGATCTATATGATGTCCATGGATGCCATTTCTGTAGGCAATAAAATCCAGCAACCAGATTACAACTGCGATTTTGCAAATATGTGCTTGTATCTCCTTCAGTTTGGGAAAGACCGTGAAATACGGCTGGCACTGTTTTGGCTTCTCTTTAACCGAGGAGCATCTCTTTTCATGACTCAGTGGGACTTGAAAAAAGGAGGTTTAAGCCAACGGTAGTGTTCCTGCTAGTCAAGGATCAAAAAAATTATATGGTGAAACAGTTTCAGACTCTAGCTTGCAAACACACTTCTGTTAAATGAAAGAAGATAGAGATACAGCTCAAATAAGAACGAGAAGCAATCATAGTAATCAAGCCTACTTCAGGCATTATCTCAAATAACACTGCAAGACTGGTAATACTGTATGAGTTAGCACAGACCATTTCCCAGTATTCTGGAATGAGTCATATACAAAATCACAGTTGTAAAAAGCATTAACTTTTGAGCCCACGTATATTCTTCTGACATTTGTTTTATAACAGCAAGGTATAAACTAGGAATGTTTGCTATCATTATTTTGGATTTTGCAGTTTCTTTGCGTGCAGTTTGAAAGGTAGTGAACACATAGATTATGATGAAACAGTTGTTAGACCAGTTCCAAGATGATGTAGAGCCAGATTATAACCCCTAAACATGCCCTTGATGAGCCATCACTCACTCCCATCAAAGGGAATACTCACACAACTTTTCACCAATATCTGTAAGCATCAAGTTACGGCTCTATTTGCTTCACTGATGTAAAAGACATTAGATTTTTCTCCTTCCTTTTCCCTTTATTTTTTATAGCAAATGCATCAGAATGCATCAGGTGACAATATTCAGGGTAACAGAATGCAGATCAGTTTGGTTTTACAGGTTCCCTTTGGCTCTGCTGGTTCCCTCCAGAGCTGATCTGTGGCTGTCAAGGTTGGAGTGCCACAGTGACAACTTTTTAATGATCTGAGGCATATCGCCAAATGGTTCCTTTTTGATTTCCATCCAATACAAAAAAATAGTATTAAATTTACCAACTCTTGTATCATGCTGCTGACATATTTAGAAGGTGATTAATTGTGCCACCGGAGTCTATGTAAAATTCTATTCTTGACAAAATGAGCTTTTAAAATCTATTTAATAACTATAATTGTGAGTGAGGACAGAGACCCATAACTGTAAATGGGTTCTCTGTGTTTCTTATTTAAGTGCCTGCCAACAATTGAAAGATGGAAAGCCAAAGAGCATTTTGTACCAGCAAGCAGAATGCAGCAACTTTTCAGGATAAATTCTATCTTCTGTGAGCAGTTTTGTCTAGTAAGAACCAATGAATCTATTAATCTGTTCTGCAAGACAATGGATAGCAGTGACCTGTCAGCTTTATGAGATCCATTAACATCCTTCTGTATCTTTCTGAAGAAGGCCTATATGCCCTCTGCAGGCTCTGTATGACAGAGAAGCACCATTAACACTGTCATTGCTGCTGTTACAGAACTTCTTTTCTCTGGGTTTCTAACACAGTTGTTTCATTAAGTCACATCACATAGGGTTAAAATTTAGTAGAGAGTTTCTGTTTCTCTCAGTGAGGGATTTTGACTTTGGGCTGGTTTTTTTTTTGTTGTTGTTGTTTTTTTTTTT